>JADRCH010000125.1:4361415-4372303 GCA_019843965.1 Rhynchomys soricoides
TGTCTGTGGTCCTTCTGCCCCTGCGGGGAAATACAGGTTTAACCTATCGTAGATGCCATCACCATTTTCCCATCATTCTGGAATTGTGTGCCTTTGCAACTTCTCACAGTTTATTCTCACTCCTAACGGAGCCATAAAAGCTAAGTATAGTCACTATCTTAAAAATAAATTTAAATTAAAAACAGGAAGGAACTACCCTCAGATGTTTATATGGTCATCTGAGGATAGCAGAACTGCCAGTCAGTTTTCCTTTTTAGATATCTTAGATGTTTAAACTTTCCTAGCATGAAGACAATTTAAAGCTTTTTTTCTGTGTGTATACATGCGCTTGGGTGCAGGTGCCTGTGGAGGTCAGAAGGGGACGTCGGTCTCCTGGAGCTGGAGTTACAGGTAGCTGTGAGCCACGTGACATGGGAGCTGGCCTTGGCAGGTGCCATCTCACTCCTGGCATGAAAAATTTAAACTGAAACAGTCACTGAAAAAAACCATTTTGGACACTTGTTGCCTTGATGAAGTGCCATGAAACTGGTTTGAACAGAGAAAATTCAGTCAGAAGGTCGAATTGCAGCTCCCTCAGCTTCGCCACACAAACCCACCTAATTCTCATTCTTATGTCACACTGTGAAGCTCATTGCTCAGCCAGCACTCATTAGAGGATTTTCAAAAGCCCTAGAAACATATTTGTTCCAGCATATCAAACAGGGGGATGTGAGAAAAACTACGAGCTCATTTCAGAGAATCAAGTCATTTTAAGGAAAATGACCAGAGAGATGACAATTTGTCCCTGAAAGGTTGCACACAATATCCACGTAGACTGGTTTACTGCAAGGTCATGTGACCAGTTACTGTTACCCTGACTCATCATCTTGATGTCTAATAGTCATCTTCAAGTTTACTCATGACAGTGCTTCATAAAGAACGCCTAACACTGGCCAGCAAGATGGCCCAGCTGGCCCACTCTCTGCAGAGCATGATTAACTGAATTTAATCATTGAAGCTCACATGGTGGACGGAGAGAACCAACTCCCACAAGTCCTATGACCTCCACACCTGTGCAGTGGTATGCGTGCCCAAGCACGCACACACATACAGATAATTAATGTAATTTAAAAACAAATGTTAAAGAACACTAATCACTTGCTTTTGTCATGGGTGTGTGTTAAATGTGTGACAGAGAGTGCTCACTGTATTCCTGGCCCCTCCTACCCTCCTTCCTTGCGGAGAGGACACTGGTTTATTGTGTAGTCGTATTGGGTCCAATCCTAGTCCCTAGCCCCGCTCATTTCATTGATCTGATTTTCCAGTCTCCTTTGCAAATAGACATAGTCACATGATTCATTTCTGACCAATAAGATGGAAGCAGGCACAAGCACGGAATAGACTGAGAATTTGGGTGGTGCTTCTTTTTAAAGGGGAACCATCTGTTTACCCCCTCAGGGAAGATTGGCTGCTACCACACCAGGTAATCGAAAACACTCAGATGGCTCAGTGGGCACAGTACCTACTGGCAAGCCTGACCACTTGACCTGGGATCCCTAGAACCTAGGTAACGCCTGATGTGGTCGCTGGCATCCATAATCCAGTCCTCTTGCTGTGAGCTGGGAGGCAAGACAGGGAAGATATCTAGAGTTGAGGAAGTAATGGGGACTAAGAATCAGGAGCTGGCGATTATCTGGTATTCATTGCAATTATTTATGTATTTATGAATAGAATCAAGGAATTTGTACATGCAAGGTTAGCACGCTACCACGGAGCTAAACCTCAGCCTATTTATTTGTTTTTATGGTTTTGGGATTAAATGCAGGGACTTGGGCATGTTGGGCAAGCACTTATTTATTTATTGGTTTATGGTAGGTTATTGAAATTTCCCAGGGTGAAATGTTTTTAAAGTGTGTGGCTGGGGATAGAGTTAGACATGTCTTTGCTTTCTCCCTTCTTCCCCACGTGGAAGTAGATAGATGTAGTCCTGGAGCTGGGTCAGCACTTTTGCTACCATGAGACTTAAAAGCCTGAAATTGAGACTAGCAGAGGAGAAGTCGAAAAAACAAAACAAACAAACAACGAAAACCAACCTTGGGTCTTGGATGATGTTCATTGAATCTGGAGACTTCTTCACATACGGACAACTCTTTATCTGTTCACACTACTGTTGGAAGGGGTCTCCATCACTCACGGCAGAAAATATCTCTGATACAACTGCTACACAGTAAGATGACTTTCAAAACTGAGGTCTTCATTTTACACTGTTATGCTCAACATACAAATTTATTGATAAAATCATACATATTGATATTGATAAAAGACATGTATTGCTATACAGAACAGTTGAGATGTGTGTACAAAATGCTGCTTAACCTTCAGAAGGTTAAGGTAGAAGGAGAAGTGCTGGTCTGGACAGAAGTCAGGATGGTACAATCCAAGGTGTAGCAACAGTGATAGTGACGATAATGCAGAAGGAAGGCACAGCATCTAGCTGAGCACAAAAGGCCTTGGGTTCAATCTGCAGGACCACAAAGAGAAGAATAGAAACCCACCAGAACGTGCAGCTTCAGTTTGCCCCAGCTGGCTTCTAAGGGCTCTGCAGGTGCCAGCAGCTTGCTTACCACCTTCCTTACTAGCACATTATATTTGGAGTGCAAGTCAGAATATCCCAAGTTGTCATGATCCAGTTTCACCCCATGCTGCCATAGAGGGAACTGAGCAGGAGCTCCCTGAGATGTCTCTATATTCATTCTTTTTCTAATAGCATTTTTGCTGGGGTATAATTTATATATCATGAAATTTAAGGTTGACAAAAGTACAGGTCATGGGCTTTTAGTATAGCTACAAGGATGTGCTATCAACACTCATATTCATTTTAATTAAAAACTGTACTGCTGGGGGCTGGACAGATAGCTCTCTGGGTAAGAGCAGTTGCTGATCTTCCAGAAGTCCTAGGTCCAATTCCCAGCACCCATGTAGAGGCTCATAATCATTTGTAACTCCAGTTCCAGGGTACTTGATACCCTCTTCTGTTCTCCTTGTTACGTACAGACATATATGCAGGCGAAATACCCGTATACTTAAAATAATAAGCTTTTAAGTTTTAAAGCCTACTGAGTGTAGCTTGGCATGGTGCTCACACCTTTAATCCCAACACTTGGGAGGCAGGCCTGGTCTACAAAGCAAGTTCCAGGACAGCCAGGGCTGTTACACAGAGAAACCCTGTTTCAAATACATTTATATATATAATATATATATATATATACTATATATATATATACTCTATATAGATAAACACACACGATAGGTAGATGGATAGATAGATAGATAGATAGATAGATAGACAGATAGACAGACAGATAGAGAATACGCACAGTGTTCTGGGAGCACACACAGTATACCACAATGTCCCTGTCTAGTCAGAGGGCAGAGCTGTGCAGTCAGTCTCTCCTACCTTGATGTGGCTTTGGGAATGAAACTTAGGTTGGCTGCTATCTTGCCGGCCCGTCTATTTAATTTTTTTTTTTTTAAAAAAAAAAAAACCTTTATCTTTGAAACTGTAAATTGCCAGTAGCGAAATACCACTTAGAAGAGCAGGTCTCCCAGGAGTGCTGACAAGTCCGTGAGGCCAAGTAAGACCACCACTTCTGATCAGAAGGACCCACCCAGAGCCCTCAGGATACAGGAACCGAGGAGCAGCCTGGGACAGGATCCTTCCGGTTTCCGTCTGCGCCCGGAGCTGACCCTGTGCCACAGCTCTCCATACCCAAATTCCTCCCAGAGAGAACTGCTCTCCCAGGAGGGCTGACACACAGGCTTGCAGGAGGGACAAGCCACAGTCAGAGACAGCAAAATCAGCTAACACCAGAGATAACCAGATGGCGAAAGGCGAGGGCAAGAACATAAGCGACAGAAACCAAGGCTCCCTGGCATCATCAGAACCCAGTTCTCCCACCACAGCAAGCCCTGGATACCCCAACACACCAGAAAAGCAAGACTCTGATTTAAAAATCACATCTCATGATGATGATAGAGGACTTTACGAAGGACATAAATAACCTCCCAAAAGAAATACAGGAGAACACAGGTAAACAGCTAGAAGCTCTTAAAGAGAAAACACAAAAATCCCTTAAAGAATTACAGGAAAACACAAATAAACAGGTGAAAGAATTGAAAAAAAAAAAAACCACCCAGGATCTAAAAAATGGAAGCACAAACAATAAAGAAATCACAAAGGGAGACAATCCTGGAAAGAGAAAACCCAAGAAAGAGATCAGGAGTCATAGATGCAAGCATCACCAACAGAATACAAGAGATGGAAGAGAGAAACTCAGGTGCGGAAGATACCATAGAAAACATGGACACAACAGTCAAAGAAAACACAAAATGCAAAAAGCTCCTAACCCAAAACATCCAAGATATCCAAGATGCAATAAGAAGACAGAACCTGAGGATAATAGGTATAGAAGAAAGTGAATATTCCCAACTTAAAGGACCAGTAAATATCTTCAACAAAATTATAGAAGAAATCCCTAACCTAAAGAAAGAGATGCACATAAACATACGAGCCTACAGAACTCCAAATAGATTGGACCAGAAAAGAAATTTCTCCTGTCACATTACAGTCAAAACAGCAAATGCACAAAACAAATGAAGACTATTAAAAGCAGTAAGAGAAAAAGGGCAAGTAACTTATAAAGGCAGACCTATCAGAATTATACCAGACTTCTCACCAGAGACTATGAAAGCTAGAAGATCCTGGGCAGATCTCATACAGTCCCTAAGAGAACACAAATGCCAGCCCAGGCTACTATATACAGCAAAATTCTCAATTATCATAGATGGAGAAACCAAGATATTCCATGACAAAACTAAATTTACAGAATGTTTCCACAAGTCCAGTCCTACAAAGGAAAATAGATGGAAAATGCCAACACAAGGAGAGAAACTACACCCAAGAAAAAGCAAGAAAGTAATCTTTCAACAAACCCAAAAGAAGAAAGCCACACAAACATAAAAATAACATCAAAAATAACAAGAAGTAACAATCACTTTTCTTTACTATCTCTTAACATCAATGGACTTAATTCCCCAATAAAAAGACACAGACTAACAGACTGGATACATAAACAGGACCCAACATTTTGCTGCATACAGGAAATGCACCTCAATGTCAAAGACGGATATTACCTCAGAATACAGGGCTGGAAAATAATTTTCCAAGCAAGTGGTCCCTAGAAACAAGCTGGAGTAGCCATTCTAATGTTGAACAAAATCATCTTTCCACCAAAAATTATCAAAAAGTATAAGGAAGGAGACTTCATACACATCAATGGTAAAATCTACCAAGATGATCTCTCAGTTCTGAGCATCTATGTTCCAAATGCAAGGGCACCCACATTCACAAAAGTAACTTTACTAAAGCTCAAAATACACATTGCACCTCACACAATAATAGTGGGAGACTTCAACACCCCACTCTCATCAATGGACAGATCATGGAAACACAAACTAAACAGAGACAGAGTGAAACTAAGAGAAGTTATGGACCAAATGGATTTAACATATATCTATAGAACATTTCATCCTAAATCAAAAGCACCTCATGGTACCTTCTGCAAAATTGACTATATAATCGGTCACAAAACAGGCCTCAACAGATACAAGAAGATTGAAATAATTTCATGCATCCTATCAGATCACCATGGACTAAGGCTGGTCTTCAATAGCAACAAAAACAACAGAAAGCCCACATATGCATGGAAGCTGAACAATGCTCTGTTCAATGATAACTTGGTCAAGGAAGAAATAAAGACAGAAGTTAAAGATTTTAGAATTTAAATAAAATGAAGGCACAACATACCCAAACTTATAGGACACAAGAAAGCAGTTTGAAGAGGAAAGCTCATAGCTCTGAGTACCTCCAAAAAGAAACCAGAGAGAGCATACACTAGCAGCTTAACAGCTCACCTGAAAGCTCTAGAACAAAAGAAGCTAATACACAAGAGAAGTAGAGGGCAGGAAATAGTCAATCTTAGGGCTGAAATCAACCAAGTAGAAACAAAAAGAAATATACAAAGAATAAAAGAAACAAACAAACAAACAAACAAAAAAACCAGGAGCTGGTTCTTTGAGAAAATCAACAAGATAGATAAACCCTGAGCCAGACTAACCAGAGGGCACAGAGACAGTATGCAAATTAACGAACTCAGAAATGAAAAGGGAGATGTAACAACAGAAACTGAGGAAATTTTAAAAAATCATCAAATCCTACTATAAAAATCCATATTCAACAAAACTGGAAAATCTAGATGAAATGGAACAATTTTCTAGACAGATACCAAATACCAAAGTTAAATCAGGATCAGATAAACCATCTAAACAGTCATTAAAAGTCTCCCAACCAAAAAATGCCCAGGACCAGATGGGTTTAGTGCAGAATTCTATCAGACCGTCAAAGAAGACCTAATTCCAATACTCTTCAAGCTATTCCACAAAATAGAAACAGAGGAACACTACCCAATTCATTCTGTGAGGCCACAGTTACTCGACATACTCTCCCTTGGAGATAGAATGGCTTCTGTCTAATCAGGAACTTCTCAATTTCCTTTCATAGAGGACTTCATAAAAGATTTTTTTCTACTTCTGTCATGTTTAATGTTCCAAATGGATTTTAAAAAGAAAACAAAACAAAAAACTTTACCTTTGTGATAAAAGTCAAAGAATTTTATTAGAACAAATACAGGTAAGTGTGACAATTTACTCTTATGGTGTACTTTTTATGTTTGCTAGTTGTGAAATAAAGTCCTTAGCCAAGTGCATGTCTTTAATCCCAGCACTTGGGAGGCAATAGTAAGTGAATCTCTGAGTTCGAGGCCAGCCTGGTTTATAGAGCAAGTTCCAGGACAGCCAGGACTGCACAGAGAACCCTGTCCTAAAAAAAACAAACAAAAACAAAAACAAAACAAAACACAAAAGCTTAATCTTAGTTAATCTTGATTATGAAGGGGGCTGCACTGAGCTCACCTCAGGCATTAATGAGCCTCACATTTGGGGCTATGTGAGAGGTTTTCCAGAGAGGATGGACTGAGAGTGGAAGATGCACCCTGGTTAGGCACCCGCATCAATGGGTAAGGGCTCAGGCTGAGTACCAAAGCCATAAGGGCAACATCATCATTCCCTTTGCTCTGTCTGATCTCCAAGGAGTGGGCAAGCTCTTACTGCCACCATCCCTCCCACAGTACCCAAAGATTATGAGCCGAAAGAAATTCTACCTCCTCCCTCATGTTGCTAATGTTCGGGCATTTGTTTGCAGTAGTGAGAATACATGATATTCTCTGTATATGTGTACATGATATGATGTCTCTCTTGTATAAGCTTCCCTGATCACAACACTCAGAAATTCCTGCCCTTTCATTTGATTCTCACTATACTTTATATCTTCAGTTGCTGAAGAAACCCAATTCAAACTAGCTTTAATCAAGGGATGATAAGAAAATTGCCAACACAATATTAGTACATTCAGACTTTCAATATATAACAAAAACAATTCACCATTATCCAATACACTTTATGCACAACTCTAAGCTGTTCAGTATTTTAACTATCAATATATTGTCTCATAATAACAACCTACAGAAAACCACAAAACCATGTTACCACATGACCATATCAACCAGGACAGTAAAAGTATGTGACAAAATTCAATATCCAATCATTCATGATTAAACAAAGGTTTAACAATGGCTGTAGTGGTACAAACCCTTAATCTCAGCATTTGAGAGACAAAGGAAGTTGGATCTTTGTGAGTTTGAAGCTAGCCAGGTCTACATAATGAGTTTCTGGACAGCTAGGGCTGAAAACAAAAAACAAAAGAAGACAAAACAAAAAATAACTCAGCCAACTAGGAATAGAAAAGTCACCTTAATATTTTAAACACTAAAAATTAAGATTTAATGTTTTAAAACATACATTCACACACATGCATATACATACATACATACATACATACATACATACATTCTCTCATATTTTGTTAGGAAATACTGAATTATTTGCTTCCCAAACTGGCACCATGGCAAGGGTATCATCTTCTACAACTTTTATGCAGCATTATCCTGGAAGACTTGGCCAATGCAACAAGATAAACAAAAAAGTTACATTCTAGAAAGCCAAAAATAAATCCCCTTCTGTAAGAAGTATGCCATTTAAAAATGACCTGATTGTCTACCTAGATGACAAATGAATCCATCAATTAAAAAAAAAAAAATGCAAGGTAGTTTTGCTCATGGCCTTAATCTCAGCAGAGGCAGGTGAATCTCTTGAGTTCAAGGCCAGTCTGGGCTACAGAGTTCCAGGACAGCTAGCGCTACACAGAGAGACTCTGTTTCAAAAAAACAAAGCAAAACAAAAAACCAAAAACAAAGTCTAAGAAATTTAGCAAATGTGTAGAAGAAAAATTCAACTTGTAAATAGCTCTTTTATGTCCACATAGAAGCACAAATACTTGGAAACAATTATTTTAAGTTTATCTTATTATTTTTAAGAATGTATATATAGATGAGTATATGCCGTACTGATAGAAGCCAGAGGTGTCAGATCCCCTGGACTGTACCATATGGGTGTTGGAGCCAAACCTGGGTCCTCCCTAATTGCAGTGCACCACTCATAACTGTCTAGCCATCTCCCATAGAAATCCAGGCATGGTGGTACACACCTCTAATCCCTGGGCTGGAGAACCGCAGACAGGAATATCACTGGGGCTTGCTGGTGGCCAGTGTAGTCGAGGCAGTAAGCTCCAGTTTCAGTGAGAAATTCCGCCTCAACAACAATGGCATAAAAAAAATTGTGGAAGACAGCTGGCATTGACCTGGGGCCTCTTCACACATGAGCACACTTGTGCACCCACGCACACAAAAGCGAGAGCACACACAGACACACACACACACTACAAAAAGTTCTCCATTTTCAGCAAACACATGGATTTATGCAATTTGAATCAGTATTTCAGAAGAAATGTCTATGGCAACAGCCAAGCTGAATCCAAGTTTATATGGGAAAGAGAGCTAGACTAGCTAAGTCACTGTGAGGAAGCTGAAGGAAACTGGATGCCGTCATTACTCCGCTGTGGATTTGAAGCTGCGTGAATCAAGTCACTGTGGTATCGATGGAAGCATGGAGACAGAAACAACACAGCAGAATAGAAACTTTCAGCAGCTGCCCATTTGTGCAGATGAGTTGCACAAAGGCACAGAGGAACTTCATGGAGTACTTCCCCCTCCTCCTGCCAGCAAAAGTAAGAGAACAATTGATCTTCATGTGCCAAAGAAGTAATTTTTGGTGATGTAGGGCATGGTAACTCTTACCTGCACTGAGGAAGCACCAGCAGCAGAATAGACACAAGTTAGGGCTAGCCTGGCCTACAATGTGGGTTCCAGGCACGACGAGGCTACACAGATCTTGTCTCAAGTAATAATGATAATACCCTAAAGTAACTCAAATATCATAAATCTAAATGGAAAACAAAAACACTTTAAAACTCATTTAGCACTCATGGGAGAAAGTGTGTATCAGTTGGCAAAGTGTTCTCCAGTAAGATAGTGAAAGCAAAATTCACAACAGAAAAACATAGCTAAGTAGGACTTAATCTAAAGTTTTAGTGAGAAAGATACCACTAAGAAAATTAAAAGGCAGACTATGGGATAATGATGGGATGATGATGATGGTGATGGTGATGATGATGATGATGATGATGACAATGATGATGATGATGATGATGACAATGATGATGATGATGATGATGACGGGATGATGATGATGGTGATGGTGACGATGACGATGATGAAGATGACAATGACGACGATGATGATGACGATGATGATGAAGAAGATGACAATGATGACGGGATGATGATGATGGTGATGATGAAGATGACAATGATGATGATGATGATGAAGATGACAATGATGATGATGAAGATGACAATGATGATGATGATGATTTTGAGGCAGGGTTTCTCTGTATGTAGCCTTGGCTATCTTGGAACTCATTCTATAGACCATGCAGGCCTCAAACTCAGAGATCTGTCTGTCTCTGCCTTCTGCGTTCAGGGATTAAAGGAGAGTGCCCTCATGCCCAGCTTTTATTCACATCCCTCTCTTCATTTATGTGCACAGAAGAGAAATCTTGGAGGTGTTGGTTCTCTGCTTCCATCATCTGAGCTCCAGGGATGGAACTCTCAGGGATGGATTACCAGGCTTGGTGACAAGTGCTGGTGTCTGCTTTGCCATCTTACTCACCCCAGGCTAGGGACTGAAATAAAATATTTGGAAACTACATTTCCAACAAAGAATTTGTATGTAGAATTTTCTTTTTCTTTTTTTTAGTTACCAAGACTCGGGTCTGGGAATGTGGCAGTGTGCCTTCCTGCCTATGTGGGACCCTGCTAAAGCACTGCCAGTGGGTAAGGAAACCAATACCTCTCAAGACTTGGCTGTACAATTAAAAAGGAACACATGCACGTGCGCGCTCGCACACACACACACACACACACACACGCACACATATGAGAGAGAGAGAGCAAGGAAGAGGAGGAGGGGAGGAGGAGGAGGAGGCATGGGTGACAGGTTGGCACAGAAAAAATCTATTCACTATCACAATCCACTGAGAAATCCAAGCTAAGGGGCCAGTGACATGACTCAGGCATGCTACCTGTTAGGTTGTCCTCTGACCTTCATGGGAGCACCATGATATGTGCACAAGCACACACACACACAACCCCTCACCACCTCAAGAGCCTGCCCATCATCTCCAGAGAGAAAAGCCAGTGGCTGTCCTCTCGTTAGCATAAAGCGCAGGCAGGTCAGAAACAGCAGATTCTTCCAGCTTCCGCCCGGCCTTTCGGTCA
>JADRCH010000125.1:4372313-4412673 GCA_019843965.1 Rhynchomys soricoides
CTTTCGGTCAGAAACAGCAGATTCTTCCAGCTTCCGCCCGGCCTTTCTGTAAGCCTGGATTGTGCTGTACGTCCTTAGCTATGTGACACCCAACACTTTAACCTTACTCCCCTTTCCCCTTCCTTTCCCTTTTAGTTTATGGTACCATGCACATTTTTCTGCATGGACTAGTCGTAGCTCAGGGGTATCGTACAATGCGTGACAGAGAGAGTGATAACGTTCATTGACTATACGTTTGCACAAACTTCAGAAAGTCTCCAGAAGCACCCTTCTTCATGATTCTCCCCGACCGTGTTCTTCCTGTTCATCTTGCTTCTCTCTGCTGTGGGTTTGACGTGTGTGGCCCAGTCTTCTACCGATGGCCAATCAATCATGGCTTCCCCATCCATCATGTCTGAGTCCTTGGTAATGAAGGTGTCTTTCTTCCCACATTAGCAATTTAGGTGGGCGAAAGAGCCGTGGAGATGTATGACAGGAGACGGGAGAATTGGATTAAACAAGGTTAAACAAGATTCCATTTTCTGGGACCCTCTTTGTTGCAGCAATTTTGTTGATTCTCAGAATGAAGGGCCTGAGAGTTTGGGAGTTCTTTTCTTCAAACTCTCAGAAGAAAATTGTACTGAAATCATTTTTCCTCTGTTATTGGAATAGCAGAGAGCTGGGAATAGCTGCCCACATACAAAGACTTATTTATTTTAAAGTTATTAAAGGAAATATCTTATCCACCTAAAATCATAAAATTCAGAAACCATGGAGTCCAGGCTAATTATTCTTGTCTCATAGATGTGACGTACTCACTGCCACCGCCAAGGAAGCCCTGGAAGATTCTGGCCTGGCCTCTCCTTCTCTGGCATTCCAGTCCTTGCAGGGTTCCTAATGCCAGCTGCCCACCCCTCAGACTTAGTTAATTCCCACTTCAAGGTCTCAGCAGTTGCCCATTTCCCTGGCTTATGATTTCTTGTCCTAAGGACAATTGATTTAGGGTTAAAAATTTCTTTGGTGTATGGTGTATGTGTGTGTGTGTGTGTGTGCGTGTGCATTTGTGTTTGGGGGTGTGTGTTTGTGCATGAACATGCTTGTGTGTGTGTGCAGGTGTACATGCACCTGTGTCTACATGCACATGGAGAGATCAGAGATTGCTATCAACTTTCTCCTGGATCGATTCACCTTATATTTTCTTAAAGATTTATTTTTATTTTATGTATATATGAATATTCGCTTAAGCTAGTGTTTCTCAACCTTCCTGATGCTCTGGTGCCCTAATAAAATTCCTCATGTTGTGGGGACCCCCAGCCATAAAATTACTTCGTTGCTACTTCATAACTGTAATTTTCCTCCTGTTATGAATTGTAATGTAAGCATCGTGTTTTCCAATGGTCTTAGGCAATCCCTATGAAAGGGGTCCGTGACCCTTAAGTTGAGAACCACTGCCTAAACTGTGTGTACCTGGGGCACACGGAGGTCAGACGTGGGTATCAGATCCCTGGACCTAGGTCATTCGTAGATGGTTGTAAGCAAGCGTGTGGGTGCTGGGAACTGAACCCAGATCCTCTGCAAGAGTAGCCAACCCTCTACACAGCTGAGTGATCTCTATACTACCCTTCTTTTTTCTTTATTTGTGTGTAAGAGTGTACCTGTGCGTGGGTATATTATGCACGAGGGCATACACAGAGACCAGAAAAGAATATCAGTTATGTTTCTTCATAATGCTCTTTACAACTCCTCTGAGACAAGGTTTCTTTTCTTTTCTTTTCTTTTCTTTCTTTGTTTTTGGTTTTGGTTTTTTTGGTTTTCCGAGACAGGGTTTCTCTGTGTAGTCCTGGCTGTCCTGGAACTCACTCTGTAGACCAGGCTGGCCTTGAATTCAGAAATCCGCCTGCCTCTGCCTCCTGAGTGCTGGTATTAAAGGCCTGCACCAACACTGCCCAGCAAGACAAGGTTTCTTACTGAACTTGGAGCTGCATTGGTGGCCAGCAAGCCCCAGCCTTCCTATTTCTGCCCCACCACAGTATTGAGGTTATAGGCCCACGTGGGAATGCTGAGCTTCTTTTATGAGTACTGAAGTGTGTGTGCATGCGTGGACCTGCGTGTGTGCATGCGTGCATGCATGTGTGCCAGTGTGAGTGCTTGCACAGGAGCGCTCTAATCCACCAACACACCTCTCCACCTCTCTAGCTCCTCCTCTTACTTTTTTCTTTCTTTTTTTTTTTTTTTTCTCCAGACAAGCTGAATCAGATGTTTACCAGCTGGCTAGACCGACTGGTGGCAAGCTCCAGAGATCTTCTTGTCTCCTCCTTCCCCACACCCCAATCCAGTGCTAGGATTCCAGATGCTTGCCTCTGTGTCTTGCTTTTTTATGTGGATTCTGCTAATCCAAATTTGGGTCCTTTCTCCAGATCAATGTCAACCAAAACTATCTCCAGATACTGCCCAATATTCCCCCAAGGAAGCAAATATCACCCTCTTGAGCCCACTGCTTTAGCTGGAGGTATTTTTCTCAGCTCTCGGGGGTTGTCTTTTTACTAGTCCAAATTCAGCCCCAGAGGAGGCTTATCCATGTCCACCCCACCCCCACCTACCCCACCCCATCCCACCCCACTGATTTTACAAGCCTCTATCCTCTTCACAGTGATGAGCCATATCACACACCTGTCCCTACTGCCTTTTAAATTTGTGTCTTTTTCCTCCATTGGAGTATGGGCCTCACCCAGGCAGGGAACATGCAGAGCTACATTGTTCTGGTCCATGGAACTTAGAACACAGCCTGCATAGAGTTGTAATGAGCTCAATATGACCAAAAGTCATGGTGGATTGTGGTCAATGATCCCCATTGGCTCTTATGCTCGGTGCCTAGTTAGTGGAAATGTCTTTGAAGAATTAGGAGGTGTGGCCTTGATGGAGGAGGTGTGGCACCAGGGATTGCTCTGGAGGCTTCAAAAGCCTGCAACAGTTCTAGCCTTCCTCACTCTTCCCCTGTCTCCATCTTGAGGACTGGATGTAATCTCTCTTCTACTGTTCCAGCACCATGCCTGCCTGTCTGTTTGCTACCATGTTCCCCCACCATGCTGATCTCAGACAAACCCTCCAAAACTGTAAGCAAGACCCCAATGAAATGCTTTCTTTTACAAGGTACTTTGGTCATGGGGTCTCTTTACAGCAATAGAAAAGTGATCAAACCCAGAGTTCATGCACGCTTTGTGTAACCACCGAGCTTCCCCTGTCCGAGGATCTTCTTTTATCTTAATTTATTCTGGCACTTATTTATTTTGTGTGGGTGGGTGCACAAGTGCCACCATGTGCATATAGAGTTGATTGGTTCTCTTCTCTTACCATGTAGGTTCTGGGGAGGAAAGAAAGGCTAGCAAATTCCACAAAAGTGTCTTTACCCAGTGAGCTGGCTGCCCGGTCAGTTCATACAACTTTAACATTTTAATTGCATTGTGTGTGTGTGTGTGTGTGTGTGTGTGTGTGTCTGTGTGAGAGTGTGTCTCTTTGTGTGTATGTGTGAGTGTGCTTGTATGTACGTGTGTCTGTGTATGTATGAGTGTGTCCATGCACGTGTTTATGTGTGTCTGTGTGTGTCTGTGTATATGTGAATGTATGTGTGTGTATGTGTGCAAATGTAGGCTAGTATCTTCCTTGCTTGTTCCCCACTTCATTGTTTAAAATCACATTTATTTATTTGTGTATGTATGTGGGCGGGGGGGGGGGCAAATGGAAGTCAGAGAGCAATTCCCTTCCACCTTCCAATTCCTGTCTTCCTCTCTCTCACCTACTGTGTCCCAGGCCAGCAGAAAACCATCATTTTGGTCCTAGAGATTAGGCTCTAGACATCAGAGTAGCAAGGGACCTTTCCCCTAAGCCAGCCCACAGTCCGCTGTCCTGACAGTTGCTTGAAGAGGATTTCTTGCTGAATTCAGGGCTTGCTTATAAGTCTAGCTAGCCTGCTCCTTCCAGGTATCCCCAGGAGGATTGGGCTGCTACACTCACCTGAGTTTTACCTGGCTTGTAGGGATCCAAACGCTGGTGCTCACAGTTTTGAGCCAACTTCACAGGCTATCATTTTATTTTTGAGATAGCATCTTGCTGTGTAAAGCATGCTGGCCTGGATTCCTGATGTCAGCCTCTCAAGTATGGAGCTTACAAGTGTGGGCTCCAAAAATCTTCTCTTAAGCCTTGCTCTCCTCCCTTTAGTATTTGAGATAAGGTTTTACTGTGAGGCTCTGGCTAGATTGGAAACTGCTTACGTAGCCCAGGCTGGCCTCCAGTTTGTTCCCATCCTCAAGTGTTTGCTTCCCAAATGCTGGATTACAGGTCTGCAGGGCACATATCATTCTGACAGGAGCTGACATTGGTGTTTAAAAGGGACCTCCAGAGAGGTTACTAGAATTCTGCATGTAATCTTGCCCCTCATTGTCTCACTAGCCTCTTGGTGAGCATTTTAGTATTATAAAAGGACATATAGGAATCTCCCCGACCCTCTCGAATGCTTCTGCACCTGTTAGTGGGCTAGCCAGTGTTTGTAGAGTGGGGTGGGTGAGGGAGGAGGTGGTTGTGCTGGTGGGTGAGGAACTGGGGGTGGGGGTGGTGAGGGGTGTCTGCCCTCCTCTTTGCTCACATACTAACTTTCTAAGGCTTTGCTCTCTGGACCTTGATCAGTGCCCTAGTCTTCCACCTCAGTTTTTTGAGGGCCTGTTCTTCAGTGTTATTCCTATCAAGCCAAAGAGAGATCTGACTTAAATTACACCTGATCAGCAGGCCCCAAAGCCTGCAACCCTGGCACTGCTTCTCATCTATAAAGTCCCCTCCCTCGTTCTCCTCCTCGTTCTCCCTTCTCCCACCCCCTTTCCTCTCACTTTCTCTCTCCCTCCCTTCCCTCACCAGCATCCATTGTGCCCCAGAGCTGGGAGAGATATGCAGATAAGGTTTCTGGCCCCACAGGTCTTAGCCCTCCCTAGCAGACCTTCGGGGTTAGGACACAATGAGTCCTATTGTGCTGCATCCAGGAAAGTTCCCAGGGGAGCCAGGAGGGCTGTGAGAAAGGTCTTTGTCGTGTGCATACCAAGGTGCTCCTGTATGTAGATTTCCTCCCCTTCTAGGTTTTCCAGTCCCTGGGACAGAGACTTTAAAATTTCACCTCTAAATTACTTCTTCAGCATAACCCAGAATCTTATTTCATAACTCAGTAGACAGTACTTGCTTGCTAAATCAACTGACTGTTTCTTTTCTTCATCATTTGTATGTTCGTGTAGTGTGTATATTTTTACATGTGTGAGAATGTGTGTGTGTGTAATCTGTGTATGTGTGTGTGTGTAGTATGTGTGTGTGGTGTGTCTGCATGTGTCATGTGTTGAGTCACAGAGTTGACACCAAGAATTTTCCCTAACTCTTATCCATTGGGGAAGGGATTTTCAATCAAATCTACATGACCAGTCCTGCTTTGGGGATTCCTTGTCTCTGCCTCCTGAAGCTGGGATTACCTGCTAGCCATCACATGCACTTAGTATGTATGGAAATTTCTTGGCACGGAATTTCAGTCCCTGCTTGCTTGTGCTTAACCACTGAACCATCTTTCCATCCAGGACAGTTTCTTTTTAAGACACTGGCATGGAAATGTTGGGTAATTTTTTCCTCTTGTAATTTGAATCAAAACCACATTTTCAGCTGCTTTACTTAGCATAAGGACATCTCTGTAGGGAAACAAATACAAAGTCTTTTAATTTATTTCATCCCTCAGAAGACAACAAGAACTTGAAATTAAAAGTTAGAAACTTGAATGAGGAACACTGGGAAGAAACAAACATTAAAAGATACCAGGCCTCTGTTGAACTGAAAGAGCAGTAACAATGGTGCTAAGGTCCCCCTGGGAGCTGGCAACTTTCCAAACACCTAAAAGCACTGTCAGGTACTGCGGACTTTCTGATTTTGCTTTTTTTGAGACAGATCTCATGTAGCCCAGGCTGACCTAAACTCCTTAGGAAGATAAGATTAGCTTTGACTTTATAATCTTCCTGTATTTACTCAAAGGCTGGGGTTGCAGATGTTGAGATCAGGCAATAGACTAATCCATATTGTGTAAAACAGAAATGATATGTATGTATGTTAGTATACACACATATTACATGCATGCATACATACATAACTCTGTCTTGAAAGATTTCATTTTATAAGCAACTTTAAGTTCTTTTAAAGAAGTAAATCTATTAATGGTGTGTGTGTGTGTGTGTGTGTGTGTGTGTGTACACGTGTGACAAAAGCAACCGTGGAGATCAGAAGACAACTGGGTGGAGTCAGATATTTCTTTTCACGTTTGGGTTCTTGAGACTGGACTCAGATTGTAGCAACAAATGCCTTTACCCATAGGGCCATCTTGCCTGCACAAAAGCAGCCTCTGACTCCATTTTGAGGATGGAAGATGGTTTTGCACCTTGGTGGGCATGAGAATGGAGTCTTCTATTAGGCAACAATTGGAGAACAGACTGATAAATACATTGATCTAAATGTGAAAGAGTACCACAGTGGGGCAGTGGTCTGGCAGGCAGTCTGGCATCCAGTTGAGCACAGGCTGAAAACTCTGGGAGACCCAGAAGAGTAATTTGCAAGGGACCAGAAAATGTTTTTGCCAAAGCTCCCGGAAGGCTTTTTGGCTCCAGCCACGGTCACCCCAAGTCTAAGCAGCTAGCCCGGTGCCCTAAAGCGGTCCGGCGGGAACCCCAGCTGCGCTCCAGCTAGCCTGTGTGCGGCACCCTGCGGCGACTGCGGTGCCCAGGGCTAGAAAACCCACTGAGACGGCTGCTGCGCTGTTCTCCGGGTATGGTCCCCTCCCCCACCCACGGGCAGGGCCCGCAGAGGCTTCACACAGCCCTCACCTGCCCGTCGGACTGTGGGGGAAGATGTGCGGCCGCTTCCCACGTGTCCTGTTCCACCCAGAGCCGCAGCACCCCGGGAACAGACACGTGGGGCTTCATTCCACACCCCCAGGGTTGTTCCCAACATTCCACCCTATACATTTACAAGTAATCAGGACTGCAGGGACACATGGCATATGAAAACCATGTCAGGAAAAGCAAGGTGGCACAAGCCTTTAATCCCAGCACTTAAAAGGCAGAGGCAGGCAGATCTCTGATTTTGAGAGCTCATGGCAAAGAACCCCCAACTGTCCTAGGGATTTCAGCTTGACTTGGTGCCCATTGTTGACATCTGTCTGGACCTCCATTCATCAGTCTACCCGTTCATTTGCTGGGACCTGGTCCTCCCCACTGCCTCTGCAGTCTCTATGACCTTGCATCTCGTGTCCACAGCTGGGCTCAGTTCTGTAGCTTTGCTCAAACCTGAGATCCAACAGCAGCCTGACTGTAGCTGCTTCTGTAATAGACCTCCAGCTCAGCGAGTGACCTGACAGGAGCAGAGACTCCGAATTCCTGTCAGCTCAGCCTCCACTTCTCAGTGAGGCCTCCTTGAACTCTGATGTGACCTCCTTTCTTTCTTTTTTTTTTTTTTTTAACTGAAAGCTGATGATTTTATTTTCACATTTCACAATAGAAGTGAAAACCTTGCCTTTTTGTATCACTTCTCCCTCCAAAGTTATTCTCTCTGCTGGGAAGAGAAGTCTCCTTGTCATGCCTCCTCACTCAGGCTCAGCACCAGGATCTCCTGGTGAGACACAACAAGAAAGACAAAAAGATAAAGAGCGCTTTGCTCTTATCTGTCTGGCCGGGTTATGCCGGGCAGTGTGGGTACCATCATAGGGCGGGCAGGAGGTCTCATCCTTGGAGGTCTGGCATCATGGGCGTGTGGTCTCTCATCCCAGGAGCTGGTCCCACAGGCATCATCCCAGGAGGAGAAGGGCCTATCATTGGCATCATGGGAGAGCCTCCCATGTAGGGTGCAGGCATCCCGCCAGGTGGAGGAGGACCCGGGAGACTGGGGGTGGGGTGGGGTGGGATCATGGCCCCTGCAGGCGGAGGAGCAGCGAAGGGAGCTGGGGGCATCTTTCCTTGTTGAAATGCAGCCGTTGTTTTGTCAATCAGGCTCTGGGCCTGCTTCTCCATCCATTTCTGGTAATAGTCTTTCACATTCTCTTTGTGTTTCCAACCACTGCAGTGTGTCTTCCTCACAGAAGGAGAATCGTGGGTAAGATATGTATCAGTATCACAGTAGTCACAATAAAACTAGGCATGATGCTCCACAGGCTGTTGGCTACTCGGGTCCCTGCCGCCAGGAACTGACGCACACAGGCGCCCTGGTGTGACCTCTTCACTGCTCTGTAGCCGTCCAATAGCAGGGACATGTACCATATATAGGTGCATTTTCTGCGTGAGGTGTAAGGAAGGCGCTGAGACTTATCTGAGCTTAAGACTAGAATTGGCAGAAGTTGTTTTTGCTTTGGAGTATAGAGAAAGCTGAACTCTTTAGTGAGTTGTTACCTCTGAAACTACTGTACTGCTAGATCTTGTTGTTCAATAGTACATCCTGACACAAGTGTGTTCATCTGTTTCTGGTGTGGTGCGCTTACAACAGCCATGTGCCACAATGCAAACATTTTTACAAACTTAAAATAAGTATAAAACTTTTTCTTATATGAGAAAGATTTGTTTTTGTTTTTAATGAGCTTTATCATCATGTGATCTACAGACTTCCAATAGTCATATCTGGGTACACACAAAGGATTTGGATGAGCCTGTAGTTCAAAGATAAGGGTGCTTTTTTCCGCAGTGTCTGTTCTGAGCCGGGAAAGCTGGGGTTGTGCACTTGCCAGGATTCAGACTTGAGGGCAGGCTATGCAGATGATGGGGGAAGGAGAAAGTTTTATTTCAAAGCAGTCACAGAAACTCGAGGTGCTCCTGTGATTTATGACAACATAAAGGCCATTAATCCAGAGCACTGGGGAGAGGCAAAGTGGGTGGGATAGTGATCAGAGGTAATGAGGATGAGAAGTGAAGAGACAGCACAGGTCACGGATAACCTCCAATTCTGCTTTGCTAAGCAGAGTCTGTCAGCGGCAGAGCAATCGGGACGCTGGGCCCGGAATACTTATGGAGATGCCCTGAACTCCTGGTTACAGCAAAGGACCTGCTAGAAGGCCAGACAGACTTCTTGGAAATCATCTGGCTTCAATGGGAAATGACTTCAAGAGACTCAACCTCCAACTCAGCGACCCAGGCTGCCCACATCCGCTGATACTTTTTACTGAACAGTAGGCATGGGCTGTGGGTAAAGGGAGGTGTTCTTATTTTTACAGTTTCAGGGATGAGGAAAAGGTCAGAGAGCTGAAGTGGCTTGTGGAAAGCCACAGGGCTAGAAAGTTCCAGAATCAAAAATTCCCAGGCAGTGCTTTCCCTAGGTACTAACCATTCACACTGGAGCTACTCAACTGTTATTCCCAGCAGGATACAGAACCTGGGTCTGTCCAGACTTGCAGACTCTGAATCTGCATCTTAACCCAATCCACAGAAGATGCATATGATCATGAAAATTGAGAGGCTGTGGATGCTACTCCCTGCTATGCACAGAATCACCAGGGAATACTAAAAACCAAAGACCCTAGGGGGTACCCCAAACAATTCTCTGAGTTTCCCTGGAGGCCGGGCAGAATTTGTTGTTGTTGTTTTTGTTTGTTCTTTCCCCCAAGTGACTAATTCTCAGTAAGGTGCTTTGCATGAGAAATTCTAAGAGGAAAAATAAGATTTTCTTTTCCAAGCAAACCTTGTAAGTTTCTAGGCTTTGCTCTGGGATAGATGGGCAGAATGGCCAGGGGGCAAAGAAGGCTGGCCTTGAGGTTCTGATGAAACACTTGCCTGTTTCAAGTCTTGGCTTGTCCAGTTCAGCTCTTCTCCACACTTGGTGCTGATCTGAACCTCCCAGAAGCTTCTAAGACTCATGATCACTGGGTACACCCCTTACTAAGACACTCTAAAGTTCATGGAAATCCAAGCGTTAGTGATTCTAAATGTTCATATAGGTTTTGCATATGGAGCCCAGGTGGCAGAGTAGAAAATCCTCTTTCTAATTAGAATCTCTGGGATCCTGATTCTTGTCATTTCTCAGGCAATACACGTCAGTTTGTAAGAAATAGAAGGTACGTAAGAGTAAGTGAAACAGACAGCCAAAGGTAGAAAGAGGGACAAACAGCCAAGTAACTTGTCTCTCTAGGAAACATAGCAGCAGCAGCAGCAGCAGCAGCAGCATCAGAGCAGCAGCAGCAGCAGCAACAAGGAAAGGACAAGATCTAGTATTCCTCTCTCTGTTTTTATGTATAGATATTCAATGTCCTTTTTGTTTGTTTGAGACAGGTTATCCTGTAGCACAGACTGGCCTCAAACTCCTGAGTACCGGGATTACAGGTGTTCACCACGTAGCCAAAACACACACACACACACACACACACACACACACACACCCTTTATCTTTCTTTTCCTTTGTTTTATGAAACAAGCTCTCACACTGGTCTAGGATGCTTTGATTTAGAACTCACTATACAGCTGAGGCTCATGGAAATCTTCCTGCTTCAGACTCCCCCTTGCTGTGAGCTCATACATGTATTTCTGTGTATTTGTGCATATGGTTTATACCAAAGTTTATGTCCAGGTGTTGTGCATGTTCAAAGATTGGCAAAGGCCAGAAGGGGACATCAGGTGTCTTGATCTGTTGCTCTATCATATATATATATGTATGTATATATATAATACATATGTATATACATATATATATATATGCTTAGCAGTTGATAGCACTGGCTGCTCTTCCAGAGTTCCCAGACCTGATTCCCAGCACCTACATGATGGCTTATACAGTCTATAACTCCAATTCCAGGGGATCAAATACCCTCTTTTGGTTTTCAAGGGCACTGCACAAATGTGCCTTGCAGACATTCATGCAGGCAAAGCCTCACACATATAAAGTAAAATGATTAAAGAATTATTTTCTTGAAACAGATTATCTCACTGAACAAGGAGCTAGGCCTGTGGCCAGCAAACCCTGAGGATCTTTCTGTCTCTACCTCCTACAATGCTGGCTTTTTACAGAGGAGCCGTGAGTTTGAACTTAAGTCCTCTGGCTTGTGTAACAGCACTTTTACCTGCTGGGTCATCTCCCCAGCCTGTGGGAGGCACACGGCTTCTTGTACTCATAGATAAGCCCTAGGGGAACCAGGAATGATAAACACACAGGGTTGTTCCTTCTAAGGGAGAAATGCATGACCTACTATCTGGCCAGCGGATGTGGTGACCTCTGTACCACATTGGATCCTCCCCCAGATATGTATTGTGAGCTTGTCAATCTATAGAACCTCTGTCTCTTTAGAAGACGTCACAAGTAGTCAATCATCTATAGCATCCACCTTTATGGATGATGTCACATGTACTTTACAAAGAGTTTTGACATGTTCATGTCTCAAGTTTTATTGTCGACACAGGATTGAGTTAATTATCTCTAAGAAAACGTTTGCCAAATTGTGCTATGCTTAAATCAGCTTCTCAGGTTCCGGCTCCTGAAGTTAGAGCCAGCACTAGCCGTTTAGAAGTTCGAACCAACACGGCCTATTTAGTTGTAGCTAACTGAACCACCTTCTTGCCTCCTGTGGGTCGTTACTCTGCTGGCCATGGCCGTTACAGAGACCCTCATATTTTCTGGTAATAATAAGAAGTTTTCTTTTAGCTCTCTAGAAATGTAATCACAGTAAATCAGTCTATCCTTGTCTACAGAGACACCTGGTAAATAATGAAGCTTCTCATGCTCCCCGGTCTCTGTAGATCATGCCAGAAGGGTCTGGGGTTGAAAGGGACAGTTGCTCTCAGCTTGCCTGCAGCATCTCTGGAAACAGCCGCTCAAGTTCATGACCCAGTCTTAGTTTCTGGGTGTTCCAACAGAAATAAGGGGACAGAAGCCAGTAAAAGACAATGTGGTTATTTATATGGCAGATGTGGGAGACAACAAATTCGACTTTTCTGTCTACTGCACCTGTGGTGGTCTTGCAATCTGCAAAAAGCCACAAGACAAAGGCCAGAAGATGCAGATGTGTCTGTAAGACAGGTTGGCAGGTCCTCTCCTGGGAATCCACTGGGCCCCAGATTGCCTTCATGGTCTCCATTCTTAGCATGGCGGGAAACAAGTATCTTGGTTTAGAGTCTAGAACATCGCCCTTGTCCCATCAGGACTTCAGTCCCTTCCTGCTCATTAGTTCTATAAGTTTTGCTGAGGTTGTCTTGACCTGCACACTCAATACAGACGGTCAGCCTCAACCACATGGAGATTATCCAAACTGAGAAGTTTTGTAGTTGTGAAATATATATCAGATCTCACAGATTTAGTACAGTTGGGGTTGGAGCATACCAAGAGTCTTATATTAATTACATAGTAAATATACAGTATCTTAGGTACGTGCTTTTGCTTGGTTGTTTGTTTGTTTGTTTGAGACACATTTTATGTGTGGTGTGTGTGTGTGTGTATGTGTGTGTGTGTATGTGTGTGTGTGTGGCCCTGGCTGTCTTGGAACTCACTCTGTAGACCAGGCTGGTCCCAGACTCACAGAGATCTGCCTGACTCAGCCTGTCAAATGCTGGGGTTAAAGGCATCTGCCACCACTGCCCAGCTCTTAGGTGTGCTTCTAAAGACTTCTTTTACTATTAGGCTTGGGCCTGTCTTGACAGCATGTCATTAAATGCATGCAGTGCCCATAGCAGTCAGAGGAGGGTGTAAGTAAGATCACTTGAAACTTGAACTGCCATGTGGTGCTAGGAACACCTCTGAAAGTCTACCATGAGCTTGCTTTTAACCAGATCCTGAATATGTTGTGTTAAATAAAGTTTACTAACATTCTTCTGTGTCATTTTTTTATGAGATAGTTACAAGAAAGACTTCAATTATGCACGTGGCTCCTTTCTTTTTCACTCTTTCTTTTTTCATCATTTGATACAGGATCTTGCTGGGCTTCATTCTGCATATTTTGAAATAGGACCTCACCATACAGCCTAGGCAGGTCTGGGACTTGCTATGTATATACCCTTTCAGAAGCATAGGTCTAGAGGCTTGTTACACTAAAGTGGCTCATTGACAAACAGCAACAGCATCCTCTGTTGCAAACACAGACTAAGGGTCTGATGGCATGGGTCACTCAGTAAAGCTCCTGCAAGCACAAGCCCGGGGAATTGAGTTTGCCTTTCTAGCAACTACATTAAAAACTCTTTTTGTGTAAAACTGCTTTTTCCAGACTGTCAAAGTTACTTTTTTATTGGTATGATAAAACACCATGACCAAGGAAACAACTCATAAAAAGAAAGCATCTAATTGGGAGTTAGAACTTCATAAAGTCCCTCATCGTGGGGCGAAGGCTTGATGGAAGGATCAGCAAAACACAGAGAGGGACATTGGGAATGGTGAGTATTTTGAAACCTGAAAGCATGCCCCACCCCACAGTCTACCCAGTGACACCAACTGGGGACCAAATATTCAAGCATATGAGCTTATGGGAACCATTCTCCTTCAAACACATGTGCCACATGTGCCATCCTGAGATTCAGGGTCCATTTTACATCACTGGTCCCCTTGCGGAGTCAACTGTCTCACTCAGACAATCCACCAAAGCTGGATGTCACCTGTTCCTTGTGTCAAGTCCCCAATGGCTGGTGTCTGCCAGAACTTTTGGGAGAGGAACTTTGATAAATATTTCTGTCTTTGGAAGTCAGACAAAAGAAAAAGCAATCTAGAGAGGCTTAATCCCATGGAGACCAAACAGGAAATGGCGAAATGAGGCTGCCTGGAATGAAGTCTGTTTATTGGAGCAAAGAGAGTGGGCAGGAACTGGAGATCACTAATTTTGGCTTTTCCTTACCTTCCATTACAAACTCAGGAAAAGTCAGTCGCCACACCCAATTTCCTCCCAACCATGGGGATAGCGTCCATCTATTCCACAGGGGATCTTCAGAGTCATGAGAAAAATAAAGTGTATCATTCTTCATAAGAGAAGAACAAACTAGCAACCCTTGTTCATCATGAACGTTTAGCTTAATATGAGCCGTGATAGTTTTCTCTCCCTGTCAGGAACCTCTATGTGATTTTTATTGGCCAAATGGATAATATTTCTATTTTGAAAAAAGTAGAAGAGAATCAAATAGTCCTTAAGCCAATCTTGATTTTAGAACAGCTCACTGCTATATTAAGGGACCAGCTCATAGAACATGTTACACTGATTCTGTGACTTGGGGACCCTCACTCCCACAAGTGAAAGGAACAAGAGCGAGAGAAGATGAATAAGCAGAAGATATGGGAGACAGAGCCTTTGTGACAAAGGGAGGACTCCATGTACAATGAAGTCCATATTAAAATTAGAGCCACTCAAGAGTACAACGTCAGGAAAATGGGAGCAAATGCACTTCCACTGGAGAGAGCTCAGACAGGGTAGCCCCATAAGTCCCTGGGTTCTTTGTGTTTTCCTAGCAAAAGTGTCAAGAGTCACCTCCTCTTCCAAGGCTCTTAGCTCTGCTACCCCTTGAGCTTGCCTCTGAGAGCTGAACACTGTTACCACCACCGTCTAATGCCCCCCTGCAGAAGAAATACTAAAATACTCACACTCCCTCTGCTGTGCGATAAAGCCCCAACAATTTTATCATTTATGTTTCACCCTTTATAAATGTAGCCATATTTTCACATTTCTAAAACACTTTGCTGGTACTAATTAATGTTACACTCTGGGAAGTGACTTTTTATTTTTATCTCTAGGCAAGCAAGCTGAGAGTTGGGTTTACCCTTTTTTGAGAGAAGAGGTCATGGTGAGAATGCCAGGATTTGGGCATCTGTGAAGCCCATTAAAGTAATTTTCCAGGGACTAAACATAATGCCCATCTAGTAATGCTGAGCTCCCTTGGAAGAAGCCATTGGGTGGTTCCAACTGTGACCTAAAAAGGAGTCCCATGGATTTGAAGGGTAAGAATTCGTAGGAAGTTTACTCTCCTTGTTCCCACCAGACACCCATTCACAATAGCTGACATTTGGGACGTGCCTGGAACTTACACAGTCTCATTGTCTCTTTGGTGCTTTGAAGTATGCTATTGTCTTAGACTGCTTTCTATTGCTCCAATAAACACTGTGATGATTTGTATATGCTCGGCCCAGGGAGTGGCACTCTTAGAAGGCGTGGCCCCGTTAGAGTAGGTGTGGCCTTGTTGGAGTAGGTGTGTCACTGTGGGTGTGGGCTTTAAGACCCTCATCCTAGTTGCCTGAAAGCCAGTATTCTGCTAATAGCCTTCCGATGAAGATGTAGAATTCTCAGTTCCTCCTGTGCCATGCCTGCCTGGATGCTGCCATGCTCCTGCCTTGATGATGATGGACTGAACCTCTGAACCTGTGAGCCAGCCCCAGTTCAATGTTGTCCTTATAAGAGTTGCCTAGGTCATGGTGTCTGTTCACAGCAGTAAAACCCTAAGACAAACACCAAGACCGAAAACAACATGGAATGAAAAGTGTTAATTTGGCTTACACATCCTGATTTTAGTCCATTTTTGAGGGAAGCCAAGGCAAGAACTGAAGCAGAGACCATAGAAGAATTGTTTACTGGCTTGCTTAACCTGCTTCCTTCCCTCCCTCTCTCCTTCCCTCCCTCCTTCCTTCTTTTCTTCCTTCTTTCCCATGTTTATTTTTTTGTGCCTTGGTGTTTTGCTTGCATTTATGTCTGTGTGAGGGTGTTGGCTCTCCTGGAACAGGAGTTGAAGGGAGGTGTAAGCTGTCATATGAGTGCTGGGAATGGAACCCAGGTCCTCTGGAAAAGCAGCTCAGTGCTCTTAACCATCTTCCCACTCTGTAAGCCTTCCCTATACCACCAAGGACTACCTACCCAGGGAACGTACCTGAGTGAGCTGTGCCTTCCCACACCAATTATTCATCAAGAAAATGCCCTATAGATTCACCTACAGGCAATCTGATTAGGCATTTTCTCAATCGAGGTTTCTTTTCTCAGATAACTCTGGCATATATCAAGTAGATGAAAAAATTAACCAGAACATTTACCCAATTATCTTTATTTTACAAAGTAAAATGTTTAGAAAAGTATCATACTTGTCTAAGGCCAAAGGCTGATATTTGAATCAAGAACTCTTGAACTCACCAATCTCCCGTTGGTTTGAACATCAAGATTTCATCTGTGGAAGTTTTCGCACCTTGTTAAGGCAAATACCCACACCCACTGTGCCTCATTTACAGAATGTCAGTCATAATGGGTTTCTTATTTAAATTCAAAAGGCTGGCAGATTTGAATTTTCTGACTTTAAAGGAAGCAAGGCTTCATCATTTCTATTTCCCAATTGTGAACAGTAGACTTACAATAGAATCAAAAAAAATGGGGTGAGGATGATGGCCAGTGAGACGTACAGATAGCTCTTCTAGTTTGTTTTTCAGTCCTGAGAACCTGTAGCCTCTGACACACCCGGATGTGCTGTACCACTACTGCTGCTGCCTTAAAGGCTTCTTTACTTTTGCTTTTTTGAGAACGGTTCTTGAAGAGTGCAGGTTGGCCTCAAACTCATTACATAACTGAAGCTACTTTGAACTCTTAATCTTCTTTTCTCCACCTCTGAGATGCTGGGACTACAGGCACATACCACCACACCAAACATTTGAATTAATTGCTTTGGTACTGGGAACCTGGGGCCTTGACTATGCCAGGCAAGCCCTCTCACGCTGAGCCATACCCCAGCACTGTTAGATCTAAATTTAAATAAGAAGTAGCAAGTTAGACTGAACACCATACACAGCTCTGTGTCCCCACTGATGTCTTCTAACAAATATCATTGCTGTTTCTTTAATTTTCAGCTGTATTCTTTTGGTGGTGGTGGTTGTGTGTGTGGATATGCACATGCTGAGGCGTGGGAGTAGAGGTCAGAGGAAACTGTGGGAGTCTGGTGTTTTTTTTTCCTTTACTGTGCAGTCCTGGGAATTGAACTCAGATGGTCAGACTTGGCAGCAAGAGCCTTTATCCGCTGAGCCATCTCACTGGCCTGCCGTATGGTTTTGTTTTATTTTTTAAGACGGGGTCTTACTCTGTAGCCCAGACTGGCCTCAAACTTGCAAAATTCCTCTTGGCTCAGCTTCTCCAGTGCTGTTATTAAAGGCACAAGCTATCCAGTGGAGTTTCTTGCTTTTCTTGACGATAGCGATGCTGCCTGGGATGAGATGTCAAAGCAGTTTTAATTCACATGTTCTTGATAGTTAAGAATACTGTATGCAGGCGGGCAGTGGTGGCGCTCACCTTTAATCCCAGCACTCGGGAAGCATAGGTAGGCAGATTTCTGAGTTCGAGGCCAGTCTGCAGAGTGAGTTCCAGGACAGCCAGGGCTACACAGAGAAACCTTGTCTTGAAAAACCAAAAAAAAAAAAAAAAAAAAAAAAAAAAAAAATAAGAAAAAAAGAAAAGAAAATACTGTATAGTTTTTCAATATATTTATTGGTTATTTATCTTTGTGTTGGTCTCCTTTAAGTTTTTATTCTTTCACAGTTATATACATATATAATGTTTATTGATCAAAATCTCCCCAACTTCATCTGTCACCCCTCCCACATTTTTGTGACCCATTACATTTAATTATAGCTGTCTGCTGTAGCATAGGCAGTAGGTTATCTGAGTGAGGGAGTGTACCTGTGGCTACATCAGTGATGAATGTGACTTCCCTTCCTGCTATGCCATAACGGCTTATGGCTTCTCAGGGAGGGTGGAGCCTTATGAGCCCTCTCCTACAGAGTATTTATTGACGGGTCCAGAGTCACGCATGCCACTGTTGTGCATTCACGGCAGAACAGCCACCTCATGTCCAGAAGAGAGCGAGTTCGAAGTACTTCCTCTCATCCTCAAGAATTTCTCTACTCCTCCTCTGTAATGGTTCCTGAGCCTTGGAGGCATGGTCATTCAGGTCTGCGCACTCAGGAGTCACTAGTTCTCAGAACTCTGATCAGTTATGAGTCTTTCATTAACTGTTATGGTGCTTAAAATAGGGATGGCTCCCATAGGCTCATAGATTTGAGCGATTGGTCATTAGGGCTCATAGGGTCTCACAGAGACTGACTCACCACCCAGGGAGCATGCGTGGGTCTGACCTAGGTCCTCTGCATATGTTACAGTTGTGTAGCTTGATGCTTTGTTGGACTCCTAACAGTAGGAAGAGGGTTGTCTCTGACTCTTTTGCCTGCTTTTGGGACCCTTTTCCTCCTACTGGGTTGCCCCATCCAGCCTTGATATGAGGGTTTGTGCCTATTCTTACTGCATCTTGTTATGCCATGTGTGGTTGATATCCCTGGGAGGCCTGCTCTTTTCTGAAGGGAAACAGGAGGAGTGAATCTGGGGATCTTAAGGGAGGGGACTGGGAGGAGAGGGGAAACTGAGGTCAGGGTGCAATGTATGAGAGAAGAATAAAAAAAAATCTTTCCTTAAAATACTAGCAAAATAAAGTTAAAAGTCACTAAAACTACAGTGGAAATTTAAAACAGTGAAAACACTGGTGTCCAAGAAAAGAAAAAAAGATTGTTGGTGCTGAGCCTGTATTGGAGAAGTGTCCAATGTCCACTAGACATGTCTAGTTTCTTCTCTTTGTGTACTGGGGGCCTTGGTTTGCCACATTTCCCTTTGTGATCTGTGGGTTGGGCTGAGTCTCCCATCCTGACACGCCATTGTTTATACTCTCCAGTGTGGCTAATATTCTAGTTGAGGGGTGTCTACATCCTCCACGGGCACTAGGATGGGAGAAAACAAACACTGCAGACATGCATGCGCACAGACCGGTCTTCATACTTTTCAAGCCCAGCAAGCATTAATTACCCTGTTGTAGGGATGCAGCTGTGGATATCAGATCATCCGCAGGTCTTCCAGAGTTGTCATGGTAACAGCGAACTCGCCCTCAGATAGGTAGCTCCATAGTTGATCCAACTGCTGACCTCAGACAGTTGTTCTTCAGTGATAAGATTTACTGTCAGGCTGTGAGGGCAGTGCACCCTCTGCCTACACACCTCATGGCCCGCCTGAGCTTCCTGCACCTTTTGACTTGTTTGGGCCGCGCCCTCTAGTTCTCAACTGTCTCCCAGCGCTGATTCTCATCTTGGGGCTGTGGCAGGTTAACTTTATGCCCTTGTGTTTTTTCTCTGTTCCCAAGAAACAAGGAAAGCTCAGTTTTGAATAATAGACTCTCTCTCAAGATGGTCCAGGACCATAGTTGCTCTAAGCTGAGGGACCCATCCCTCCGGAGTATTCCACGCCTCAGCAAGACCTGCAGCCTGATTGGAGGCTTGTGAGGGCAGTGGGTTTGTCTTGTGGGTGGACTGCTTCTCAGGTGAGGCTTAGGCTCTCCCCTTCTCCCTATTTCTCTGCTCGATAGCTGTCCTAACTCTCCTTGTGTGGGTTTTCAAAGATCTTCCTCTCCTTCTCTCTTCCACACGAAGAAGACAGAAGAAGACAGCTTCTAGTCTTGTCTTGCTGGGAAGTTCAAGAATTTGTTTTTAAGCTTTATAGAAAGCACTAAAATCATTTTAAAATGTTGAATCTATCAGTGTTCAAACTCTTCCCACCACTAAGATAATAGAGCCTTCATCTGAAATTTTATCTGTGCTTTTATTATTTTATGTGATCACTTTTTTGTCTATTTGATATCTATGCATGGAACTCTCATCTTTCAATCCTTTACTAAATTGTTATTTTACCATTTACATCTAAAACCACTCTGATACTTTTGCTGACATCGTCCAGAAATCTTCAAAGTTTTAATCTTTTCTTCTTTTGCTTTTTAAGTCGAGATGTGGCAAAAATGTCACACTTGGATTAAATTAGGCCCATTGGCATATTTCTTTCTCAAGGTGTTCTGGAAAAGTTTGAGTTAGTTGCTAAACTGGAAATTCAGCATTATACAGATGTATGTACATTCCCACTTTCCCTTGAAAAATCAGGTCTGGGAATCTGGAGCTCATATTGATTGCTTCAAGGGAAACTGGTCACAATGCATACTGTGGACAGGAAACTATGTAGTGTTCCTCCAAGGTCACCATAGTTCATCTTCACACCTGGCACATCTCTTTAGCCACACCTGGGTTTGTCCCAGCCAGCTGCCTCCTCCATCCCACCAGCTTCGACAGCTTTGCTCAGGTCTGGGTTCCGTTACTAGGCTGCCATGGAAGGAATACTGATGGATTTTATTGCAACAAAATGGAAGGGATGAAACATATCCTTAACCCAGGAAACTCAGGGTCAAATGGTGTCTTACGGAGGATTTTAAGTGTGTGTGTGTGTGTGTGTGTGTGTGTGTAACACAAAGCCACAAGTGCCATAAAGCACCCATGGAGTTCAGAGGATAATTCACGGGAGTCAGTCTAGTCTTTCCATGTCCTGGGCTTTGGGGGAGGGGGTCAAATTGAGGTTCTTTAGCTTTATGACAGGAACTTCACCCACAGATGCATCTTAATGACACTTTTTGTTTTTAACTAACTTAATTAATTAGATACAGGAGCAACTGAATTTCAGACAGGCCTCTTACTTGCTAGGTAGCCATGATAACTTTGAACTAGATTTCCTGCCTCTACCTCCTGAGTGATGGGATCACAAGCATGTGCCATTTTATCTGCTTTACTCAGGGCTGTAGACTGAATCCAGGACTTCGTGCACACTAGGTAAACACTCTGCCAATTGAGTTGCATCACAGCTCATGGAATAATTTCAACAGGACCACGAATCATGTGGTGAGGTTGTCTCCCACCCCTTGAGTATGCCAAACTCCCTCAGTCACTGCTACTGAACAGAATATGGTGATGAATGACAGTATCTGATTCTTGAGAGTCTACCATAATCAACAGCCAGGCTCAGTATCATGAGGATGCCCAAATGGCCCCATGGAGAGGCTCTAAACCCCAGATCACTGAGACCCTGAGCACACCTTTGCTGGGCCTCCTCAGAGACTATCCAGCCTTTGAGATCCTGATCATGGAAATGGAAAGAGCCAGTGCTAGTGTGAACAGGAAGTTCTGGGGTACTTTGTTACAATAAAATAACGGACACATGCCCTCAATGAACCTAAGTAAATAAGCTTGTTCAGATTCAGATATTTTTTTTTCCTGATGGTCAGGACGTCGTCCAGTAACATACTTAGGAGAAAGGGACAGAGGTGTGTGTGTGTGTGTGTGTGTGTGTGTGTGTGTGTATGTGTGTATCTCTGTGAATTCCAGGTCCTCTTGGTCTATACATCAAGTTCAAAGTCATTCAGTGTTAGATGGTGAGAACAGACATTTGTAAAGGTACATGTCAAGAGGTAAACAAGCATGAGGCTCTGAATTTGGACTCCCAGTCCCTGTACAAAAGGCCAGCATGGTGACACATTCTTGTAACTCAGCTGGCAGGTGGAGAAAGGCTGATGACTAGGGCTTGAAGGCCCAGGTTCAATGAGAGAGAGGCCCTGTCTCTAAAAGGAATGTAGTGAAGCATCTGAGGGAGATGTCAACCAAATGTCAGTACATTCAAGTACACCTACATCCACACACTACACATGTAGTACATTCAAGTCTTCTGATGCTAACTGGAGATTCAGATGGGGAGTTTGATGTCCCTGGAGAAGGAGTTCTCTGATTACTGGTTGCAGGTCTTCAGATGCTCACTGCCTGGAGATTTCTGATCAGGAAGGACACTTTGACTATTATTGTTAATAAGGTTGTAATGCTTATAGGTAGTCTTTACAGGCAGACCTTACATTAACCTTTAGGGTTATGGGTGCAGCTCATCATAGAGGCCTGCCTAGTATATGTTAAGACCCCAGGTTGAGGGGCTGGAGAGGTGGCTCAGCAGTTGGGAGCACTAACAGTTCTTCCAGAGGGCCCAGGTTCAATTCCCAGTACCCATATGGCAGCTCACAAATGTCTGTAACTCCTATTCCAGGAAATCTGACACTTTCACACAGACATACATGCAGCCAAAAACACCAATGTACCTAAAAGAAAAATAAATTAATTATTTTTTAAAAGACCCCAGGTTGAACTCCTAGTACCACAAAAACAAAAGCAAGAACAACGACAACAATAACAAACCAAAAATAAGCCAAATAAAACAAGGCTTCTAAAGGTTAAGTGGTTAGATGGATGCATAGTTCCATCTAATAACCATTGCATAACCATTGCAGTCCAGTAGCTCTGCAATGCACTACTACTAGGCAAGGGAACAGGTCACTTGCAGCCTGCAGTCTTCACACCAGATGAAGATGCTCTCAGACCATGTCGTTCACTGAAGCAGTCGCACACAGCTGCTAATAAGGGAGGGAAAGCTGGAGCAGGTTACCTCCTCCCTGTAGGTTATAGATGGGGTGAAAGGCCATGCTATCCAAATTCTTGGAACCTTTGTAGCTTTTTTCTTCTCTCTTCTTTTGGTCCCATTAGTATCCCCAAATGATAGTATGTTTTATCAGGACCAGAGGTATTGTTTTAGTTAGGATTGTTATTGCTGTGACCATGAGCCACCATGACCATGGCAACAATTATAAAGAAAAAATTTAATTGGGGCTGGCTTACAGTTCAGAGGGTTAGCCTGTTATTGTTACGGTGGAGATGGACCTGAAACTTCTACGTCTTGATCTGCAGACAGCAGGAAGAGAACTGAGTCCCACTTCCTCCAGCAAGGCCACGCCTACTCCAGCAAGGCCACGCCTACTCCAGCAAGGCCACGCCTACTCCAGCAAGGCCACGCCTCCTGATAGTACCACTCCCTATGGACCTACGGGGGCCATTTTTAGTCAAACCATCACAAGTATGGTTTGAGCAGGACACTTGACAGACAAGACCTCTGGAATCAGGATTCACTATTGCTCTACTAGAGCTACATTTGACAGTACTCCTGGCCAGCATCTATAGCTGCCAAAGTAAATAAAATAGGTAGCCACAGTCTTTCTTGGGTGGAGAGGGATAGCCTGGCCAGAATGGGTATCACCGTAGGAGCCAAATGAGACCTTACGTAATATTGATTGAAAGTCTATTATTGAAGACAACTAGCATGTTCCCCTTTCTATATCTTTTAAAAAGAAAAAGATATGTATAGGTGATACATATCTTTTTTTTTTTTTACTTGATATGTATAGGTGTTTTGCCTGCATGTATGTTTGTGCACCATGTGCATGCGTGATGCCTTGTGGTGGGCTTCAGACACCTGAAATCGAAGTTAAGGATGGATGTGAGCTACCATGGACATGTGGAGAATTGGACCTGGGGCCTCTAGACAGCAGCTAGTGTTCTTAACTGCTTAGCCACCTCTCTAACACCCCACCCACCCCTTTCTAAATCTTGTCTCTAAGTCAGATGCAGTGATATAATACGCCTGGCTTCCAGCATCTGGGAAACAAAGGCAGGAGGGAGTAGTTCATGGTCACATTCAGGTACTCAGTGAGGGGGAGGCTGGCTTGGGCCACATGAGACCCTATGTCAAAGAAACAAAGAATGAAAGAAAGAAAGAAAGAAAGAAAGGAGGGAGGGAAGGAGGGAGGGAAGGAGGAAGGAAGGGTCCGTAACTGGGTACAGGGATACATGGTGCCTGTTGATCATCCCATCCCTTGCTGTCTGTGCTTGGCAAATCTTTCTGTTTTATCTGTACTCTAATGCGTCTCCTAAGCTACTTGCTTCTGTGTTTAATTTCATCTCTTCTTATTTGCCTCTCCTACTTTTACACTGCAGAACTGAGTAATCGTAAATAATACAGCAAACATACATTACAAGAGATTATCATAGAATTAAGAGATTTTGAAAAAATATTTGTTTTAGAAATGATGATGGAAGCTATTGTACAAAACTTCATTTAGCTTATCTATCTTTAGAAATAGCAAAGGAAATTCTTTATTTTTGGTGAGTGGTTTGTTTATCTAAGGATTTTACCTTTAAAACAGAGGGCTTTCAGGAAAGCAGACTTTTTGAAATTAAACGCTGAGTGGGCTTGTGCAAATGAAAATGGGAAACTGACTAATTCAATTAATTCTGTTCCTGCCATTGCAACGATGGGAACTCCAAACAGCAGCCCAGATGTAAGAAGTGAAGGAGAATGCAGGAAGTCAACTGGCTTTCCCAGAATTCCAGTTCCTAGAAGAATATTCTTGCTTGAGTTCTGTGGCTTAGCTTCATTCCTGGACTGGTGGTTCGCTTACAGTACTAACACCTGCCATGGAAGATACTCCACAAGGGGGAGCCGATCCACCTAACCCAGCTCTTGATTCCACTTCATAAACCATGGCTGGCAATCCACCATATTCTTGAAACTCTGAGCTCTTTGAGTTACCTAGACAGTGGTGTCTTGAACATAAAAGAGGTTCCCTTGGAGTGCAAGAGGATGGGAAGGGTGGGAAGATGTACACAGGTTTTATTGAGGAGGAATCTTAGAAATGGTCCCCACTGTGAGATGCCCCTGGCCTCAGCCCAGCAATAATGAAGGAATTAAAATTTCAAGCCCAAGAATCTGCATGTAATGAGCTGAAAAAGGAACCCTTGTGCGTATAGACGTTTGATCAACTGAAGTCAGAAGTTATTTTAATAATGCTCACTAGGGTAGAGTGGCTATGGCTGGGTTTGTGCATAAGTTAAAGCCCTCTCTTGTAAAGCTGACCTTTACAATTAGAACTACAAATAGGTAGGTAGAGTGCAATCGATATTTTCCCATTGTGTGTGTCGGGGACTGGGTTTGTCTGTGCCTTTGTGTCATATGCTCAGGGAGGCCTAAGGACAGCTTCCAATGGTCTTCTATATCTACTTCTCTAATGTTAGGATGAAAAGCCTGAATCACCATACCTGGCTTTTTAAATGTGAATCCTGGAGATCAACCTCAGTCAGGTTCTGTCTTAGTCAGGGTTTCTTTCTTTCTTTCTTTCTTTCTTTCTTTCTTTCTTTCTTTTTTTTTTTTTGAGACAGGGTTTCTCTGTGTAGCCCTGGCTGTCCTGGAATTCTGTAGACCAGGCTGGCCTTGAACTCAGAAATCCACTTGCCTCTGCCTCCCAAGTGCTGGGATTAAAGGCGTGCACCACCACTGCCCTGCTCCTTGTCAGGGTTTCTATTCCTGCACAAATATCATGACCAAGATGCAAGTTGGGGAGGAAAGAGTTTATTCAGCTTACACTTCCATGCTGCTGTTCATCACGAAAGAAAGTCAGAACTGGAACTCAAGCAGGTCAAGGAGGAGGAGCTGGTGCAGTGGCCATGAAGGAATGCTGCTTATTGGCTTGCTTGCTTCTCCTGGCTTGCTCAGCCTGCGTTCTTATAGAACCCAAGACTACCAGCCCACAGATGGTACCACTCACAAGGGACCCTCCCCCCTTGATCACTGAGAAAATGCCTTACTGCTGGATCTCATGGAGTCATTTTCTCAACTGAAACTCCTTTCTCTGCGATAACTTCAGCTTGTGTCAAGTTGACACACAAAACCAGCCAGTACAGATTTCCATGCTTGTAAGATAAGCATTTTACTGACTGGGCCAACATCCTGCCTCTTCTTCCAAGGCCACCCCAGCCCCTGTTAAGATTTTGAGTCAGGGTCTTGCTGTGTAGTCTAGGCTTACCTGAAACTCATGATCCACCTGCCTCAGCCTCTTGAGTGCTAGAATTATAAGCCCACACTACAATGTTCAGTGTCCCTTTTTAGTAAGGGGCTGTCACCTGGTGTGCTACCTGATGCTGGAACTTCTCCTATCTGACTCAGTTTGTACACATAATTAACTTTCCCTTTCCCTTTGATTGGCTATTGTGATTTCCATTTTCTTTTTTGTTTGTTTGTTCATTTTTGTTTTTCAAGGCAGGGTTTCTCTGTGTGGTCCTTGCTGTCCTCAAACTCAGAGATCTGAGTACCTCTGCCTCCCAAGTGCCAGGATTAAAGGCATATGTCACTACTGACAGGCAGCCAGGTGCTATTTCCACGTTTATGAGATCGACTTTTCCATTTCTGTGTATGAGTGAGAGAACATGTGGGTATTCTGCTTCTGTGCCCAGCTAGCTCAGTCGGTAGAACATGAGACTCTTAATCTCAGGGTCATGGGTTCATGCCCCAGGTAAGGTGCTAGATGTGGGAACAAACCTGGCGTGGTGGAAAGAAGCCCCACGTGTCTGTCCCAGGTGCTGCAGCTCTGGGTGGGACAGGAGACACTAGGGAAGTGGCTGCGAGCTCATCTACAGTCCGACAGGCTGGCCAGGTTGAGTGAGAGGCCTCTGCAGAGACACAGCTCCCGGGGAATGCTGCAGCCAGCTCTGGAGTTCCCATGGTTCGACATTTCGGATGCCGCTGGATGCCTTGGGACCTGGGAACAGATGGGGCCTCAGAGTGCAGCTAGTGTCCTTTGGGATCCAGTTTGCAGTGACTTGGGGCACCAGACTAGCTGCTTAGGTTTGGCTGAATGGGTACCGTTAGGGAGTGCTGGGAAGCCCTCAGTGAGAGATTAGACTCGGCTCCTTAATCGAGGGCCGGATCCCACTTCCCACTGTGGGTCCAGATGAAGAGACAGTCCATAATTCTAAGATGTTTATTTTCATTGTAGAGAGTGGCATGGATGGATTTGTACATCCCATCCCCCACCCCGCTGCTCCTCTGGGAGAGGCGAGGCAGATATTGTAACTGGGAAGGGGTGTGGCTAAGCCTCTAGGTGTCTCATTAACATGGTGATGGCTTGGGGCTGTGTGGCCATGCCTCTACCTGGGGCATGGCCACGCCTCTATCTGAAGAGGGGTGGTACGTGACCATGACCAGAGCCAAAAGCCTCCCTGGAGCATTGGCATAATGTTTTTCCATCCCTTGTGGATTGTTTCGCTGGGTGGCCCAGAGTTTTAAGCCTGTGCTCAACCAGGTGCCAGACTGCCTTCCTAAGACCACTGCCCCACATAACATCATTTCCCCCCAGGCTTGTGCATGTTGCCACAAATTATGGGATTTCGTTTTTAATACTTGCATTGTATTTCATTGTCTCTATACACCACAGCTTCTTTGTCACCTCCCTGACGGTGAACAGTTAGTTTAATTCCTTAGCATAAAGACTGATGATTTGTAAAAGGCCTAAAATAACATTTCTAAACTGACACTAGATTAACTCAAATGACAGTAACAGACTTCTTCCTTTCTCTTTAGCTCACTGAGCCTCATCCATTTGACTCTTGAGCAAGTTGCTGTGTTCTTTGTTCTTTGGTATCAGCATTTGGGAAACAGGAGTAACTGTCCTGCACACCTAGCATGGCTTTCAGGGGAGGGCTGCAGCAGTTCTTAGGTGTCCTCTTTTAGAAAGGTATATTTTTATATGTAAGGGTGTTTTGCTTTCATGTATGTTCATGTACCACTTGTATTCCTGATGCCCATGAATGCCAAATTCCTTGGCTGTGAGCTGCCTTGTGGGCTGGGAATTAAACTCCTGGTTTTCTGGAAGAGCAGCCAGTAGTCTTAACCATTGAACTCTCTCTCTAGCCCCTCAGGAGTTCCTTTTATGCTATAGCCTTAAAGGAACCAACATCAGAAAAAGCTTGGGTTTTTGGGTTTTTTTTTGCTTAGAGAGATTAATAAGAAGGAAGAACCTTTTGATTATCTGTTTCAAGAAGCTAATTTGCAAGTCTGCATTTGCTAACCTAAGTGTCTTCTATTTCTACAGTTCTCCAGCCTTGGAAACAGGAAGTGTCTGTAGGCAGGATTTCCTAAGCTTCTTGACTTAAAAGAAACACCTAGAACACTTTCCAACAGAATAGAAACCCTAGATTTAGGACACAAATGCAAGTGGGTGCAGGCACAGGCATTTTTAAAATGAGTTCCCCAGGAGTGTCCTAAAACCGGTCTTGGAAAAAGCTGCCTGAGGACATTGCTTTCTATTACCAGTCACAACTCGAAGAAACACCTAAGGAACAGCAGCTACTTTCTGTGCTGGTAATAAACTGGTTTGAATGGGATTGGGCTTGGAAGGTGGGCTTTTTTGGTAGGGAATGTGACATCTACTTACATGGCCTTCCTTTTCATCCCTAAACTGATGAAAATAGGGTTAAGGAGCTGGGACTGTAGCAAGCTGGTGGAGCAGCTGTCTGCTTTGCAGGAATCCCTGCCTTAAACGTTCAGAATTCCATAAACCGGCCTTGGTGGTGCTTGCCTTTCATATTAGTGCTCTGGAGGTGTAGGGAAGAGGATCTTGTCTGGTCAGGGTGTGGTGGCCATTCTTTTAATCCCAGCACTTGGGAGCCAGAAGCAGGAGAGTCTCTGAGTTCTACACCTGCCTGGCCTGAAATTCAAGGTCATCCTTCGGTGAATAAGAGATACACAAGCTTTAAGGGGAAAAAATGTGTGGGTGCTAAGTGCAAATGCTAAGCAGTCCCACCTGGTGGCTACTTGGTTCTACCACTGGGGCTTTCTTAGAGAGTATGACCAAAGGAAACATCTGTTTTTACTTGGCCAGATAGTCTTGTCTGCACATGTACCTAGCATACTAGCATTACGCTGGTGAAGGAAATGAAGGTCTCAGGAGAGTCCCTTCCACTGGCTCTGTTTGACCGCATTTGGTCAGCTCCCTGCAGACTAATCTCTGCTTGTTGGTAAGTAGCCTTCCAGAGCTTGTTTGGAACTTTGCTTGTGCTCTTTGCACATCTGACCTTGATGAAAGCACCCAGGGAGCCAGATGTGTCTCCTGTAGCTCACTGTCTCAGCCATTTGGCAGGTGGCAGCTCTGGGCACCATTCCCACCAACACACATTCAATAACTTTGTCTCTGTGAGTGTCACCTTCTGGGCAACCAGAAGTGCACACTGACCTTTTCCTAAGTGATGGAAAAGAGTGACAGAAAGAATACTTGGGCATTCTTTAGAGGGTTTGTATTCCAGGGACAGTCTGTTTTTTGTTGTTTGTTTGTTTGTTTTTTTTAACTGAAAATAGATTTTTTTCATACAATATATTTTGATCATAGTTTCCCACCCCTCACCTCCTCCCACACCCTCCCCTCCTCCCTGATCATCCAACTCTATACCTCCTTTCTCTCTTTAGAAAACAAACAGGCAAATAAAATACAAACAAACCAGAATAGAACAAAACAAACCTGGGGCAGGGGAACAAAGAAAAAGCATGAGAAGCACATACATACTTACACAAAGAAATCCCACAAAAACACAAACTCAAAAACCATTCCAGTAAGGTAAAAAATACAATGTCCAGACAAAGCATGTTGAGACGAAACCAAACCAAACCAAAACAGCAACACCCAAAAACCTCTTCAAATATCAGTAAGTCTGTTTGGAGGTGACAGGCACAGGGCCTGCCTTGGAGTGTGATTTATGTATTGAATATGACTTGATTGGTAAAAGCTAATTCTTCTTTGTCAATTGGAGATAGCTTCTTGGTTAGGGATGGGAGGTCATGTCCACTTTCCCTTCTCAATGCTGGGTCTGTACCTGGCTGGATCTATTCAGACTCTTGTATGATGTCACCATTCATGTGAGTTCATAGGTGCATTGGTCCTGTTGTTTCTGGAAGGAATTGTTTCCTTGGTGTCTTCCATCCCCTCTGGATCTTACAATCTTTGCACATACTCTTCCCAAAGGGTTTTATGAGCTATGAGGGGAGGGATTTGATGGAGACATACCATTCAGTATTCGGTGTTCTAAGGTCTCTTACTCTCTACACATTGTCCAACTGTGGGTATTTCTTCCCATCTACAGCAGGTAGAAGCTTGATGGCTGAGCAAGATATTATTGATCTATGGGTATAGCAGAATGTCATTAGGAGCCATTTTATTGCTATGTGCCCCTAGGTCCATTACCTATTTAGTCCTAGGTTTTTGGCTACCTGATCAGTGTCAGGCATGGGTTCCATCACATGGAGTGGGCCTTAAATCTAATCTGATAGTGTTTGGTTATTCCCACAACTTCTGTGACACTATTGTAGCAGTGCATCATGCAGGCAGGTTACCATTGGAGACTGAAGCATTTAGAGCTGGGTTAGTGTTCTTACTTTTTGTGTATTGTGCAGAGCACTATTCAGTACCATGAGCACTATTCAGTGGGCTTGAAGACTCTAGCTAAGTACCAGCTTGACTTCTCTGTGTTCAGTGAGACATGTAAATGTTGTTTCCAGCATTAGGGACCTACTCTTAGTTTATTGAGAGCAACCAGTAGACTTGGAAATAGCCTGAGTTGTTTGGGGGTTTCTTTGGGACCCCTTTCTCCTCTCCTCTCCTCTCTGTCTCTGTCTCTCTCTCTCTCCCTCTCTCACACACACATTGAAGTAGGTTTCTGTATGACCCTCAGATGACCCTTAGTTTTACCTGTGCCCCTGTCCCTTCCTCACCCAGCCTCCCCTTCTCTTCTCTGTTTAATCTTCCCATTCCAGTATCACCCCTCCCCCATCTCTCCATAACTATATATTCTGTTCCCCCCTCTCAGGAAATCCTTCCCTCTCCCCAAGTCTCTATTCTACCTAATCTCTGCGGTCCTATGGATTACGGCATGCCTATCAAAAGCTAACATCCACATACAAAAGAATACATAGCATATTTGCCCTTTTGAGTTTGGGTTTCCTCATTCTGGGTGATTTTTTTCTAACTCCATTTACTTGAAAATTTCCTGGTTTTATGTTTTGTAAACAGCTGAGTAGTATTCCATTGTGTAAATGGACCACGTTTTCATTATCCATTTAACTGTTAATAGACCTCTAACCAATTTCTAGCTCTTATGCACATGGATGAGCACGTGTCTCTGAAGTAGGGTGTGGAGTCATTTGGGTGAGTGCTCAAGCATGGTACAGCTGGAGCATGAGGTAGATCGATTCCCAGCTTCCTGAGGAACTGCCACAGTGGTTTCCACAGTGGCTGTATACGTTTGTACTCTTATCAGCAATGGACGAATGCCCCCCTTACCCCACATCCTCACCAGTACCTAGAGACAGTCTGATTCCACCTGTCTAGTGTGGATGCTCCAGGCTTCCATGTGAAAGGAAGACAAATGCCTCCCCTCCAGGGTTCTGAAAATTACATGTGATACAGTGCAAAAATCCCCCAAAACATTGTCCAAAAAGTTGAAAACACTACAATTTTGATTGTTTTTACTATTGTCAGCTTAATCAATATTGGGATGTATTTCTCACCTTCCTTTTCTCTCCCCATCCCTCCTTTTGCTACAGGCTCCCAATAGGGAGCCTTTCAAGGGTTGGGATGTGTTAAACAGACCACTGGGCTGGCTTTGAACTTGCCTTCTTTTTCAAGGGCCGGAATTACAAGCATTCACAATCATTCCTGGTATTATAGTCTTTTCTGAAGTGAGGGTGTATCTTACAATAAGTGGCATGTTATAGCAACAATGATTCTGCTAAGCAGTACATTGCCAGGCAAGGTCCTGTTAGGGTGAGAGGGCCATAGGCAGCCTATGGAATATGAGAGAGGGTCTCCTTCTCCTGTTGAGATTGTCTTCAGCTGGTTGAGGAATGCCCACAGTCAGTTTTCATAGCAGTACCTGGACTTGGGTCCTGTGGGGTCATATGTATTATCTGATGAAACTACTTAGATCTTAGGATAACTTTTCATGCCTGATATCCTATTTTACTGATGGACTTCATTACTCTTTGACTTGTCTGACAAATGTGCAAAACAACTGAGAATGGTGGCTGACCTAGGGTGCCTTCCCCACAAAAGGGGAAGGCACCCTAGGTCAGCCACCTGTTCAAGGACAGTTCCCATTCTGTCCTTGAACTTCAGTGCTGGAGTGGCTCCCACCCTGGGAGAAGGCTTCTTTTTCTGCCTTCAGGGACCCCAATAAAAAGCTTCTCTCCAGGCTCAAGACTGCTATATGACACCAGGCCCTGTTCCCTTCAGCAAGCGACCATCAAATGAGTGAAAACAGAAGTGTTTAGGGACCCCTGTGGCAGAAGGAGGCGGCAGGTAATTGGCTGTGGCATAAACCCATCTTCATGCAGGGCTGCTGTTATGCGTATCTGGAAAATTAAAGTGCCCCCGAGGCCTGTGCACTGGCTCATGTCAATTTTGTCTAGAACGCTCTTGTGGGAGTTATCCATGTTGACATTCTTGGTCTCAGAGTTAGCAAGTCTGCCTTTATTAAGCACCAAGTTATCTCATCATAACTTGCACCATCCCATTAACTATTCCCTGTCTCACTCAACTTCTCGCTAGCTATATAAGACTATGCTATGAGAGAGACATTCTCTGGAGCAGATGGAAAGACCAGTGTGTAATAGCTAGTGGTGGCTAGTATTTGACCCGAATGCACTAGGGCCTTGGCTTCAGTCTTCACCAGATACACACACACACACACACACACACACACACACACACACCACACACACACACACACAAACACACACACAATGTAGGACCATCACACATACTATGAGGAGTAGAAGTTGATGAATTTGGGTCGGGGCATGATATATATATTTGGAATGTCTATTGAATTTGATGAGCACAGTCAGCAATTTACCTCTGAGAAAGGATCTTACTGGTATGCTACACAGTACCTTGTAGATGTTAAATCATTTGCTGATGTAGTTTGAATACGGTTTGTACTTTCCAAAAATCACATTGGAATGTAGGGTCCTAGCTTGACTGTGAGTTTGGAAGTGATGCCTTTAGAGCGTTAGATTAGAGTTTGATAAGGTCATCAGGATTAAGTCTCCAAGGTTAAAAAATGACTTTTTAGAGAAAGGACATATATACACTCATGTGCACCTGTCTGATACCATATGATGCCTTGTGCCATGTTAGAGCTCTGCCAAGCAAAAAGACCATTACTAGATATGGCTCCTCAAACTTGCATCAAAATCATGAACCAAAATAATTTTAAAAATTAGTTAAATTGTATTACTTATTACTACCCTCTGTGTATGCATGTCTGCACATATGGCACAGTGCACATGAGGCCAAAGGAAAAAAACCTTGTGAAGTCAGTATCCTTTCTGTACCTTTCACTGGGTCCTGGTACTAATATTGCCAAATGCTTTTCTTGCTGAACCATCTCTTCCACTTTTTTTCTTCTAACTTATCACTCTGTCATATTGTGCCTACAGGAACAAAATCCAGAATATTTTCATATGAGACTAAACATAGATTAACAAGGATACATTTACCAGAATGTTTATTGGAGTGTGTGTGTGTGTGTGTGTGTGTGTGTGTGTGTGGTGAGAGAGAGCGGGAAGGGTAAATGTCCATGAGAAGAAGAACAGTTAGAACATAGATGAAGTGGAAACTTCTGATTTCTTTGTAAAGTCAGTTATGTCAAATGATACTTTGCTGGGGCACACGGGTGAAAGGATCTTTTGCTAAAACAAACATATGAAAGGACGTATGATATTAAGAAGGAATATAAATATAACCCAACAGATGGTGGGTGATGCTAGATGGTATTGGTACACCTTGTCATTCTTTACTGGTCATCGTTTGTTGTGACTTCATAGAAGGAAAAGCACCAAAAACCTTCTGGTGGTGTTCTGGCGGCTTCTTGCTGCTTTTGCAGATTCAGACCAATGGGCAGAGTGAAGTGGAAGATTCTGGAGATGTCAGCTGATGGAGACTCAAGTGGAAGTTTGCTAAGACAAAGTCATGCAGTGTTTTGCTGAGGCAAGACCCAGGAGAGGACACATGATGCTTGGAAGATAAATAGAACACAACGGACAGTGATGGCTGGCTTACATAGCTAGCTTTGCAACGCTTCTTGGGTCTCATCTTCATCTTTGCTGATCTTCACTTCATTGAGAAAGGCTCGGCAGAGAACAACTCCTGGTGTCTGTGGTCCTGGTCACTCCTGCTGACTCATGCGGATTCAGCAGAGGCCTGGCTGTTTCTGCTGGATCATGCCACTGCTGCTGATTCATGTTTGCTATCCTGACACTACTGAACTGGATTGCTGGTATCCTGACAGTTAGAGATTGAAATCTCCCTAAGGAACTACCTCTAAATAGCACTGAAGACTTGGGACTTCTTCTGAATTGACCTGCTGTTGAAGATTTGTGAATAGCGAGTGGATCGAGCTGCCGCTGCTGATATGAACTGAGCTGCTGATATCTTGACAACACAGACTGGATTTGCTCCAAAGAACTATTTCTAACCAGGTCCACTTTCCCTGGACCCTAATTACCTTTCTTTTCCACTCCCTCTGGTGAGTGGTGGGCAGAAGGGAGGGTAAAGCAGTTAAGAACCCTATTAACAGTAGGTTTTGGAAAAAACTAAGCCTACACATGGACATATGGTACATGGATTCTGCCGTTACGAGAACGAGAGTCTTGTCTTCTAACAGGGAGTAGCATTCATCATATGCAAATAAGGGGAGAAGAGAAGCAATCAGATTTTATAAGATCTAATAGAATTCACTTAAATGATGGTACAACAAAGAAAGATTAAAATCGAGTATTTGGGGAAAATTAGAAGAGTCACGAGTGACTTTGACGTCTATGATTTCTATTTTGTTTTGTGTAGAGATTTTACATGGGTTGGAAAAGATCTTTAAGACCCTTTATAGCACTAGATCTCCGCATCCACATAAAAGACTCTATTTATTAAAGGTGCACCAACAGTGTTAAATGACCAGTCAGGGATGGGTCCCCACATGATTTTCTCAATCAGTGGCTGTTTCCTCTGTTATGTGGACTAGCAATTTGTCAGGGAGTTCACAGTAATACTAGAAAACTTCCAACATCCTCAAGGCAAATCCTTTGGAGACTCTGTCCCAGCGACCTCCACAGACTTCCTTATGATCCATTCCTATATCCCCAGGGATGTCAAAAGCAAAACTTTACCACTTTCCGGAAGAAGTAAATTTGGGCTGTGTTTTTTTGTTTTTTGTTTTTTATAAAGCTCTTAGGCATGTTGATACTCTAATACAGAGCCAAGTTAGAGGGCTCCTGCTGGGCACGACTTGGCAATTTTCTTCTTTCTTGGAATCAACTATGCAGTGGGGCAAGTCATTCCCTTGAGAGCCTGAGTCTCCGTTCCCTGGCTCAGGAAAGGGAACCTAAGCTCAGTTGCCAGCGGTCTGCTGGCAGGCTGCAGAACCAAGAGTAAGGAAGGACTGTTAAGCTTTCCCAGGGGTTTCAGTGAATGGGAAATAACTCCTTCGAAATTAAAAAAAAACAAAAAAACCCCAAAAAACCGCCTTCTACAAAGCCTTCTAAAAGCCAACCAGAGTGCTGAGCCTTGATTGGAGGAGGCAGGGCCGTTTGGAAAAGGCCTTTCCCTGCCATCTGGAAACCTTTGGCTGTATCAGGAAGTTTAGTGGGTGTGGGCTAGGGTGGGGTGGGGGTGGGGAGGTGGCCACCCTTGCTGATATTTTCAAAGTCTTGCTTGTAGCTCCTCGGTGGAGAATGGGCATCACCCTTTGCAGAAACTCAGGTCTTGAACAGAGACATCTGTCATTCTTGCCCACTGTTCTCTCTATCCTGGGCCTGGCAGCAGCCGTACGGCATCTCAAGACTCTCACTGTCTCCCTCCTGATATGAGCCGAGTCCACTTCTTTCTGCTCCCCACCACACCCCCTTTGAGACAGGGTTTCTCTGCATAGCCCTGGTTGTCCCGGAACTCACGCTGTACACCTGGCTGGCCTAGAACTCAGCAATCTGCTCGCCTCTGCTGCCAGAGTGCAGGGATTAAAGACCTGAGTCAGGCTTGGCACACATTCTTAAAATTTTGTGCTTTTCTAAGGAAAGCAGGTTTATTTGCGGGCTCCACCTGTCTTTCCTTGCCCTTTACGCGGACCTTTCGGACCTCCAGGGCTTCTCTGCAGCCCCTAAACTCTTCCAGCTGTGCCTGTGCTTCCTCGCCCTGCCAACTTGGCTGTCTTGTGCCCTTCAACCCTAGAGTCAACAACAGAGCACACTTTTCCAACCTTTGCCCCAGGTTAGGGCCAAGCAGCTCCCCAACTTTCCCTCCCTCAGCCGCCATTTACTTACTAAAAATTCTAGTTCTTTGTTTGCATTTGCATAAACTATCTCTCAACGGTAGCCTGGAAATTAATTATTGTTGAGGCAGTTGAATGGTTGGGGATGGAGTGGGAGAGAGATGCCTCACTGTGTATAAAGTTTGCCTTCCTTTTGAATTTTATATACATTTATTATGTATTCCAAAGAATATAAATCAAATGAAACAATAACAAACCTGAGCTGCAGAAAAATTCTATTCTTTGCTGTTCTCAGATTAACATTTGATAGGCAGATTTCCAAATCTGCCTCTTTTTAAAAAAGTCTTTAATTTCACAAGTAATATGTAAATTTTCTCCATTGTAAATGCCAATGCAAATGAGCCTTCCTGCCAGGAGGCTTTTCTGACATACTATGCACGCAGTTCCCATTCTGGTCTTCAATGTGTTTTAAGTTGAGCATATTAATACAAATTTTTTTTTCTGGGGTGTGTTACAAACATGATGGGAACAGTTGTTTTCAAAATGTGGGTTTAGGGTGCTTTTAAATGAAGAATGTTGGGTTTTGCTGAAAAGAGAAGTCAGGGTGGCTACTGCCTCGGTTTTCTAAGAACTGGGAGGAGATGCTGGGCTGTCTGTGCTGAAACTGGAAAATCCTCGGAGGAAAGGGAATAGTTGTTCACCTTGACGCTTTACCCAGTTAGAAGAAGACACCAAACAAGCAGAAGGCTCACCAGCTCTAGGAGAACTCTGTGGTCGTGCACCGAGCTGTACTGGCTGGTGCTCGGCAACGGAGCACCAGACCTGGTTTTGTAGCTCTTTTCTCAGTTTCATAGAAGCATTGTTCATCCAATCTATGCCATTAAAAAAAGAAAGAAAGGAAGAAATAAGTAAAGAAAGAAAGAAAGAAAGAAAGAGGAAAAAATAGACCTTAAATTCTACTTTAGACTTCATAATGATACAAGTGGCATAGGAAGGAATTCCGTAACATTTGATGCTATTATGTTCTTAACTGAAGCCAAGAGACTTATCACCTTTAATGGTACATGGAAAGTAAATCTTATTTTTAACTTTAGACCCTCTTCAAAAACATACCATTCTGACATCTTTCATTTCCTGTGAAATAGCCCAAGGTTTACTGGAACCATTGGGTGCTGTTGTGTTACTGTGGCTGAATAAGTAATTAAAAAAAGGAAATTAGCAGATGAAAATAATGAGTTTTTGAACGGGAGGGGTAGAAGGGCTATAAAAAGTAGTCAAGCTGAGAAAAAACTGAGTACGATTAATTTCAGTTAGAAGTGGGTAGGGCACATTGCGTTTTCCGTCTAGATCTGCAGTGCATGCTGGGTAAGCTGTTTTAGACTTCATTAACCAGTAATCTATGCACATAAGAGTGGTACTGAGCAAATCAATGTGGCAGAGCAAAATAAATAAGGTTTTCAAAATGAATGTCTTTTAACAGTATTGGCTAATTAGTTAAAATAACACAACAGAGATGAGGAACTCTGTGAAGATGGATCCTCTTTGATGTTTTCCTGCCTGTTCACAATTGGATTCCTTCATACAAAAACTTACAAATAAAGGCAGAAATTTTATGTATTCTGTGGATCTTTCTAAAAGATGAAAGCTAAAGACTAGAGGTTTTGTTTAGAGATGGGTCAGCCACATCGCACTGAATGCCATAGTGGAGGATGACCTGGAGCTTCTGAGTCTTCAGCTTTCACTGAGTCCTGGATCGACAGGTTCCCAACACCATGCTTAGTCTGGACAGTTCTGGGGGTCCAACCAGGGCTCTGGTCATGCACAGGTATTCTACTCACTGAATTACATCCTCAGCTTTGTAACGGACATTTTCAATGGTTTTACCAGGGCCCTTTCATCTGGCTTTGGAAGGGACCCAGTGTAGGACTATTAACCAAAAAATGTTTCTGAAGTCCAAAAGCATCTGAAATATCTGTGAAGTTTCATGATGTGAGTTTTCTTGAAGAAATAGTCATGAGTGTACCTTAAATTCTCAAAGGGTACTGTCATGCCCAAAATGTTTAGTATAATGAAAATTTCAGAACACCCCAGGTTGCCTACTGTCTCCTTTCTGACATCCTCTCTCCATTTCCTGCCTCCCTCTCTCTCCAGCCTTCTTCCCCTGCCCAGTCTGTCTTGTGAGGAAGAGGTTTGGTGAAGCTGTTTGCTTTGCTCTCAAAGGGCTGAGAACCCAGCTTTGCAGTTAGACTGAAAGATACTTCTGCCTTCTCCAGTACGGACAGAGATAAACACAAACTCTAGATAAGTGGGTAGCCAGATAAACCCACACAGAGGGTCTGGCGATTATTGAAAGAACTGAGTAAATTTGTATAAAGGCCAAAACCAATTTCCTGACAGTAAACAAATGTATATCCTTTCCCACTTTCAATACATTAGGGTGAAAATATCCCTCAATACAAATGAAGTCTGAGCGGAGTCAGAAGGTAGAAAAGAAAAACCAGATCTTGCAAGCAAGGTAATCTCTCTTTCTGACTCTGTCTGTCTGTCTGCCCCTCTCTATCTCTATCTGCCTCTGGGTCTCTGTCTCTCCCTGTGTGTCTCTGTCTGACTATCTGTCTGTCTGTCTCTGGCAGCTATGCCATTTAACATTCTTGCCAGCAGTGAATGGGGATTCCCATTCCCCCACATCTTCCTGAACACTTATTTATCTTTTGGGGAGATTTATGCCCAACCTCATGTTTGTTCCTTTACTGTGTTCCAGGCAGCTGTCAGCTACTCCATGTAGATACTGAAAGTTGAATTTGGGTCTTAGTTGCTGAACCGTCTCTCCTGTCCATGTCTTCCTTCTTTTGAGACAGGGTCTCATAATAACCTCAGTTGACTTTCAACACGTTTTGTGGCTGTAAGGCCATCTGATCCTACTGCCTCCAGTTCCCAAATGTTGGTATTACTTGTGTGCAGTGCTGAGAACTGCACCCCAGAGCTCCCTGTAAGCTCGGCAACTGAGCAACTTTCCTTGACCCACCTTGACTTTCTTTTGTTTGTTTGTTTGTTTGTTTGTATATGAAATTGTCTTGGTGTCAGCTGTTTGGAAAGACTGCTGTTTTCTCATTCCAATATCTGTAGAGAAATAGGTTTATGTCTGCACCTTTAATTTAATTCCATTGAAACGTCTGTCTGTCTTTAGGGCAGCCCATACTGCCTTTTGGTTTGGAGAGTTTTATAGTTAGGAGCTGAGATCAGCAAATGTGATGTGCCTTTCAGTCTCTGCTTCTCCAAGATTGTTTGGGTGACTTGGCTTCCCTTACAATTCCTGAAGAGTTTTAGGAATCCCCCACCCATCCCGATTTCTTCAAAACCAACCAACCAACCAACCAACCAACCAACCAACCAACCAACCAAGGCTTAGAATGTGGATAAAGATTTCACTGAATCTATAACTTGCTTCAGAAAATGACATTAATTAGTTTTGTATCTAACACAACAACCGTATACTAACATTGCCTATAAATATTTAGTTCCTCTCGTGCTCTTTGAACTGGATTTGACATATTCCTGGCTTCAGCGTTGACGAGGTGAAACAGTTTGACACACACTTTACATTTGCATAGGAATCCAGATTCTATCATTTTTGAAAGTGGGATAGTTTAACAACAAGGTCACATATAATTTTAGGGAAATGATTTTCCACTTCGTGAAGAGTGCTGGGGGAACTTTAAATAATGTTGTTGCTTGGATGGTGCCTCCAGAGATTCTGATGTAATTGGTTTGGGGTGGAGTCCTGATTCTCTCTCTCTCTCTCTCTCTCTCTCTCTCTCTCTCTCTCTCTCTCTCGGTAATTATATCTAGGGTTGAGAATTGTTGTCTCCTTTGGGAAGCTGTAGTGAAACCACTGACTCCTGGGAGCCTCACTGCAAGGAGATAGCACAATCCCAGAAACCTGGTCTCTTGGTAGTTGTGAGGTTCTTTTTAGATGAAAGAAATAATTGAAAAGTGGAATTTTAGTTTTAAAATTTATCCTATCCCTCAGTGGCTTCTCTCTCTCTCTCTCTCTCTCTCTCTCTCTCTCTCTCTCTCCCTCTCTGTGTGTGTGTGGATTATGTGTGTAGACTTGTTCATGTGTATGCACACATGTGGGGGGTATATAGAGGTCAAAGATCAACGTTGGGTTTCTTCCTTAATCACTCTCCACCTTATTCATTAAAATTTAGAAAAGAAATAGTGTGCCATTTGTTTATAGATTTAAGTAAAGTGTGCATATAGAGCTGTCGAGGTCATAGGACAACTTGGGAGAGTCAGTCTCTTTTTATGCCCTGTGAGTCCCAGGGATGGAACTCAGATCAGCAGGAATGTGTGGCAAGCAACTTTACAGCTAACTTTACAAGCTAAGTCATTTTACTGGTCCTTCTTCCATCTCTCTTCTTCCCTCCCTCTCTCCCTCCCTCCCTCTCTCCCTTCCTTTCTTCTTTCCTTCCCTCTCCCTTCCTTCTTCTTTCTTTCTTTCTTTCTTTCTTTCTTTCTTTCTTCTTTCTTTCTTTCTTTCTTTCTT
>JADRCH010000125.1:4412683-4446242 GCA_019843965.1 Rhynchomys soricoides
TCTTTCTTTCTTTCTTTCTTTCTTCTTTCTTTCTTTCTTTCTTTCTTTCTTTCTTTCTTTCTTTCTCTCTCTCTCTCTGGCAAGGTTTCTCACTGAGCCTGGAACTCGTCAAGGGGGCTAGACTGACTTATAGCCAGACTCTTGGCTATTTTATGGGTTTCTATTTCTACTATCCTTCTCCAACACTAGGTTGGAGAAAAAGAAGGCTGGAAAGGAAAGGGGACTTTGATCTCGTTAGACCACCTCCTGCTGATTAGGGGCATGGAGTATCTTGGGGCAATTTTGATCTTTGTCATCACGTTATCTCCAAAGGGCAGCTGGCACCTGTCAAACAGCAACCAGCAGCAGCAGCCACACCCTTTTTGAGGCTCTTGCATTTATATACTGTCTCAAGAGTTCCCAGAATTCCAAATGTCATACACTCGAAAAAACTATCTGCAGCTGGCAAAATCATGCCCCTTCCAGAGCACGAGGCAAATCATAGTCAGCTGCTGTGGACATTCTGAAGCAGACTCATATCTCACACCTGAGATTAAAACAAAAACATATTTCTATAACATTCCTGTTTTTAAAAATGAAACAAAATTCTAATGCCACTGACTGGCCAGTGAGCCGCAGGAATTTGCCTTTTTCTGTATACCCTCAGCTCTGTGATTACAGGCGTGTGTCATCATGCCTGGCTTTTATATGGGAGTTTGGTATCCAAATTTAGCTCTTTGCACTTATGTGGCAAGCACTTTAAAGACCAAGCCATTTTCCCCACAACTTTTTATGGTGGTTTGTAAAAGAATGTTCCCCATAGGCTCATAGATCTGAATGCTTATTCACCACAAAGTGGCACTATTTGAAAGGATTAGGATTAGGAGGTGTGGCCTTGTTGGAGGAAGCATGTCACTGGGGGTGGGCTTTCAAGTTTGAAAACCCATGCCATGCCCAGGCTTATAGATCAGAATGTAGCTCTTAGCTACTCTCCAGCACTGTGTTTACCTGTGTGCTACCATGCTGTATGCCATGATGATAATGGACTAAACCTCTGAAACAGTAAGCTACCTCCCAATAAGTACTTTATTTTATAAGAGTTGTGTTGGTTGTGGTGTCTCTTCACAGCAATAAATTAGTGACTAAGATACTCCTTTTCAATAAAAGAAATCTAAACTTCAATACTTGTTTTATTTCAGGGTAAGGACAATACTTCATTGTTTCTAAACAGTGACAAGAAAGGGCGGCTTCCTAAACCGCCAATCTACTGGGTAGGAAATATATCAATAAGCAAACAGTCAGAGGGATGGGTACAGGGAAGTATTGATTTGAGAGAAGAGGCTGAGAACCCTAGCAAGCCAGTGGGGGAAGTATTTTGACTGTATTGGTGCTGTCAAGGCTTTTTAAAAAAAGACAGAAATGCATGGAGGTTGAATTTGGAATGATTTGATGACTGTGACAAATTTAAACGTAACGTACTATCTTTTCTAACAAAGGGTTGAATAAAACAGAACTCCATTTTAAAGATATTTTTATTTTATGTGTATGAGTGTTGGGCTTATATGTATGTCTGTGCACCACATGCATACCTATTGCCCATAGAGTGCAGACGATGTCAGATACCCTGGAACTGGAGTTTCAGAGGGTTGTGAGCCACAATATAGTTGCTGGGAATTGAACACAATTCCTCTGGAAGAGCAGCCAGTGCTCTTAACCATTGACCCATCTCTCCACCCCTAAAAAACTTCATTTGAGAAATTCGTAAATCAGCTGCTTGGCAGAAAATCAAATTTCTCCAGGACTAGTACTTCTTGAAACCAAAATATGTACTCAAGGCTGGCCTCAGTGCTGAAAACTGCATTCCCCTTATCAACTTTGTTGCTTTAAATCAGATAATCACATAAGAATGTGAGACCAAGCTCTGATCACTCACAATGAGGCACAAGACCTCTCTGTATTAGAAATTCAACCCCTGTTCCCAGTCCCATGTCCTCTCACCCACTCTGCCCACTGGGTTCGATTGCTTGATATGGCATCATTACATGGCCTTTTGCAGAAGTAAAACTTTTTGCCTTGCCAAAATGCTTTGGATTCTGTGCTCACTTTATTGAGACCCCACACATATCTTACAGTGTGGGCCCCCTCTCCATGACCAAGTCTCAAATCTAATTTACTTCTTAGAAAGTGAATGGCCTCAAACTCACAGAGATCCACTTGTTTCTGTCTCCTGGTGCTGGGATTAATGGCATGTACCACCATTTCTTGGCTCTTGTTTCTTTCCTTTTTAGACTTTACTTTTGGTTTCTTAAAAAATTATCTATCTGTCTATCTATCTGTGTGTGTGATGTGTGTGTAGGAGCCTGCAGAGGCCGTAAGCAGCACTTGATCCTCTGAAACTGGAGACACAGGCTGCCATGAATGGGAAGGAACCAGAGCTCAGGAAGGGCAGGGTACACTACTAATATCAGAGCCATCCTTCAGGCTCCCAGGAAGCTTATTTCTAAGAGGATATCTGTGGAAGTCTTGGGCACAGATTCTGGAGCCAAAAGGCCAGGTATTGCTGCCCACCTCTGCTACCTTCTTGATGACTTGGACTAAGTGATCCAGTCCACACATTTCCAGCGGCTAGAGAGAAATTACAGTATTTACTTTATAGAATTGTTGTGAGTTAATACACAAAGGCACTTAAAATAGAGACAGACATAGGATGAGTGTCAATCAGTGTTAGCTGTCTTATGACTATATTATTATTTTTGCATGGGGATTGAGGCTTTCAGCTACAGCAACACTTATGTACAGAAGTCTATAGTGCCTTAAAAACTCATAAGGACGGCTGCTGGAGAGATGGCTCAGTGGTTAAGAGCACTGGCTGCTCTTCCAGAGGTCCTGAGTTCAATTCCCAGCAACCACATGGTGGCTCACAACCATATGTAATGGAATCTGATGCCCTCTTCTGGGGTGTCTGAAGACAGCTAAAATGTACTTATATAAATAAAATAAATAAGTATTAAAAAAAAAAACTCATAAGGAATTCCTCGCTACCATGTTTCAAGATTTTATTCTACCTCAATATTTGTACATTTAACCTTTTTTAAATTGTGAATTTATCACTTTTAGAACTATTATTGTTAAACATTAAAATATAGCTATACATATTTATATGTATACATATTATACACTTATTATAAGTATATATTGTACATGTTGACTATGCATGTTGACTATAGAAGAAAACAGAAACAACACAAAACTATAGAAAATAAAAAGTAAGTTCAAACCCATTCCTTGGCACCCCCTGCCTCCCAGTCTTACCCTTCTTAAGTCCTCATCTGCAGAGCTGTCTATACTTAATAATTTCATTCTTGACAGACGGGTGTGCAAATAAACTCACACGTATACATATGCCCCTGTGGGGTTGGCTGCTTAAAAAAACAAAACAAAACAAAATAAAACATCCCTTTGGGCTGGTGTGGTGGCACATGCATTTAATATCAGCACTTGGGATGCAGAGGCATGTGGATCTCTGTGAGTTTGAGGCCAGCCTGGTCTACATTGCAAGTTAGAGAGACTCTGTCTTAAAAAACAAAAAACAAAAAACTAACAACAACAACAACAAAAACACCCCATCCTCTGTTATATATTGCTTAATGACATTCCTTCTCATTATTGACAATTATTGACATATTCTGATCACTGGGGTACAGAATTCCTTCTCATTATTGACATATTCTGATCACTGGGGTACAGAATTCCTTCTCATTATTGACATATTCTGATCACTGGGGTACAGAATTCCTTCTCCTTCATCATGGTATATTCCACTTAGTGATTTTCAGAATATTTCTCCCTTCATTTTCCCCACATAAAAGTGCTTCCAGGGATGGGGATGTACGGCTTGGTTGATAGAGTGGTTGCCTGGCCCACATGTTGCCTGCTTAAAGTCCCCAGCACCTTAAAAGAGAAAACAGACATGTTCCCGTTCATTCACCAGCACAACGACGGCTCTGTGTGTAGCTCTGGAAACAGCTCTGATCAGCTTTGTTAAAACTAAAGACTTCGAGAGAACAACCTGCTCTTGAACGGATGTGGTTGGAAAAGAACTCTCTCTCTAATTTTATAATGATAATGATTATGATACCTCCTGCTTGTGTTTATACATTTTAACTGTTTTCTGTAAAAGATCTCATCTATACTCTGTCTAATGATATTTTGTTCTGGAAGAGCCTGGAGATTCTCCTGATAACACTATTTTTATTGTAATAAATCCTTACAGCATGAGAGAAAACCAGCATGATAATGTTGCCATTGCTGTGCGTGCAGTCATTATTTAATAGAGATGAAAATTAATAATCTCAATATTACTTCATGCCTGACCTTACCAAGATTTGAATATCTTTTATCTATATCTTGCTGTTTTCTACTTCTAGGCTTAAAAACACATGAAGAAAAACCAATTAAAGGGAAAAAGGCATACTTAGAGTGCCAGGTTTTAAGACCTCATATCAATTGATAGAAAAATTAGACAACCCCCATAAAAAAAGAATTGGAAATTTTAAATAGCATCGTCTTCTAAGTTGACTTAGCTGATATTTCTAAGATATACCACAAACTAAAGAACAAGCCTCTTTTCCAGGACTTACAATCAATGGACAAAAATAAATAAATAAATAAATAAATAAAGGCCATAAGTCACTTTATTAAAGTTAGGTCAACAAGTCTCCATAGATTTAGAAAAATTTAATTGTATAAAGCATGTTTTTAGAAATTAAAAATTAATACAAAGGCAAGCTGCAAGCATCCACAAGTCAAGTAGCATACTTCTGAATGATTCATGTGTCAGTTAGAAATCATCAGAACACTTAGTGTTTTAAACTATATGATAAGGAAACTACAGTAGCATTTAGTCAGAAGAGACAACTTTAAATTGTCACATCAGTGACAGTGGTGGTGTACATACAAGAAGCCAACATAAGAAAAACACGGTAAATCCAAACACGTAGAACTAACCACAAGAGCATCTCAATGAGAAACACAAAATCCAAATAAATATCAACACAAACTAATCAGAAAGTTAGAGGCTGGGAAGTGTGGAGACCCGAGTTTGACTCCCAGGACAGGAGGCAAGCTGGACTCACATTTTCCACTGAGAAGGTGATATTAAAAAAAGAATCTTGGAGCATCAAGAAGGAAAAAGGATTATAAAAAGGCAGCCACATGGATAGACATGGCAGCCTGTCCGTATGCCCACAGATTTCTATAAACAACATTTGGTGATTGACAAAAATTACATTATTCTACAGTTAACACTGCATGTGCCCCTGAACTGCTGGGAATCCAGCCCACCGTATTTGTAGATAATGTCATGTCACATTGCCAAAGCTTGGACACCCCTGTCGTGAAATACAAGAGCAAAGAGTCTATTGAACTTTCATCAAGACAGGCCACATCCTGGGTTTAGAAGGACCTCAGTGTGTTCAACAGAAGGGATGGGAACATGGCGCCATGCTGGGCTGGCCTGTTCTGCTTAAGGCTCTGATTCAATTCCCAGTACATGAAACAAATACAAAACTTGAAATTACAAAGTAGGTTCTATGATCACAAAAGGATTGATGTAGAAACCAGAGGCATAAATATAACAGGGGAGAGAGGGAAGGAGGGAGGGAGGGAGGGAGAGAGAGAGAGAGAGAGAGAGAGAGAGAGAGAGAGAGAGAGATCAGGAAAGTGAAATCAGAATGGAGGGAGGGCCTAAAAGCAGAGGCTGGCCCCAGGCTTGCTGTGTGGTTGAGTGCGGCCTTGAGCTCCTGATCATCCTGCTTCAGCCTCCCAAGTGCCAGTGCTTCAGGCATGTGTCACCACACTTGACTGATAACTACATTTTATCAGGAAACTATAAGAAATTAAAAAAAACAGACAAAGAAACTCAAAGCAAGGGGAAGATGGTGAAGAAAAGAGCAGACACCACTGAGGAACAAAATAAGAGAGAAATTGGTCTCCATTTTTAAAGTTATGACTCTATTATGAAATCTAGACAAATCCAGTAGAAAAAGAGGCTGGAGAGATGGCTCAGTGTTTGAGAGCATTTGCTGCTCTCACAGAGGAACTCTGAATCCTAGCAACCACATAGCAGCACAACTGCCTAAAACTCCAGGTCCAGGGGATCCAATGCTCTCTTCTGTCTTTTGTGGGCTCCTGAACTCTTCCAGTGCACACGAACTCATATACATTCATACATATATATATATATATATACACACACACATATATATATACATATATACACACATACACATACACACAATAATTATTAATTAATTTTTATAATTAATAATTTTTATTAATTAATTAATATAATTATATATATATTAAATTGTCTTCTTTTTCTTCCCACTTCGTGACTACTAAAAATCCTTATTGTCTTTATGGGCCACCTCCCGGCCCAGGGCTACTGGTATTGTAAGAACAAATCTGGCTTCTGCTAGGGTGTCCATGATGGTAAGATCTGCATCTTTTTGACTTGGGTCGGAAGAAGGCAAAAGATGATGAATTTCTACTTTGTGGCCACATGGTCTCAGATGAATAAGAACAGCTGTCTTCTGAAGTACTGGAGGCTGACCGAATTTGTGCCAACAAATACATGGTAAAGAGTTGTTTTATATCCGAGTGAGGCTCCACCCTTTCCATACCATCTGAAACAACAGGATGTTGTCCTGTGCTGGGGTTGACATGTATTCGTGATGCCTTTGCGAAGCCCCAGGGCACAGTGGCCAGGGCTCACATTGGCTAGATGATCATGTCCATCTGCATCAGGCTGCAGAATAAGGAACATGTGATCGAGGCTCTGCAGAGAACACAAATTCAAGAAGATCCACGTCTCAAAGAACTGAGGCTTCACCAAATTTAACACAGATGAGATTGAAGACACAGTTGCTGAGAAGCAGCTCATTCCTGATGGCTCTGGAGTCAAATACATCCCCAATCCTCAAATAATATCCCCTGGATAAGTGGAGAGTCCCATATTCCTGAGGGCTTCCACATTGTTCTCCTATACCCTACCAAATCATATTCAGTAATAAATTTCACATCCAATCTGCTTAAAAAATAAGAATAAATAAATCTTTAAAAAAGACAATACAAAAAGAGAAAACCAGAAAGTAGCATCTTTTGTAAACTTAGATAAAAAATACCTAACAAAACATTAACAAACCAAATATAGCAATGCATAAAAAAATTATTTTCCATGTCCAGTGAAATCTATTACAGGCATGTAAGACTTAGTAAATATCTAAAAATCAATTAGGTCAGCCCCTCCTTTCAACAAACCAGGAAAGAAAAATCTTAACATCTATTTATAATGTATGTATATGTGGTATAAAAACATAATTTAGTATATAACAAATAGATTTTGTATGAAAGCCACAAGCAAGAAAATAGTTGAAATTCTATTTACATAATTTCTACCAAATATAAAATACTTAAAAATCTACCAGGTCTTTTATATTAAAAATATTTCTGAGATTTCTAAAGATGACCAAAATAAATAGAGAGACATACTGTGTTCATTAACATTTTAAAAATTTATGTCAGATGAAGGCATTGATTCCCTGGAACAGGAATCCGTGAGCTACCATGTGAGTCCTGAGAATTGAACCCATGTCCTTTCTAAGCCATCTTTCTAGACCCTTTACATTTATCTAATTTTAATTTAAACAAGTGTATCTAGATGCTTTGTTTCCATATATGTCCCTGCGTGAGGTGAGAAAAGGGTGTCTATTGGATCATCTGGAATTGGTATTATAGATGGCTGTGAGCTGCCATATATGTGTTGAGACTAGAACCCCAATCCTCCGGCAGAACAGCTAACCCTCTTAACTACTGAGCCATTTCTCCAGCCTACAGAGTGACTGTTTTAACGATCTCTGGGTCCTTTAAAGCAAGAACAGGTTATTTATTTGTTTATTTTTGAGACACCTTGCTATGCATGGCTTGAAAGTACAGATACTTTTACTAAATGTGCAAGTCTTAGGGGCTGGGAAGGTAGTTCCTTTGGTAGACTGTCTGTCATGCAGGCATGAGGACCTGAGTTGACTGAGCTTGGTGGCACATTTAAAACACCAGCTCTAGGAAGAATGAGAAGGGTGGATCCCTATGGTTTAATTGTCAAGACTCAGGTCTCAGTGAGTGACTCTGTCTCAAAAAACAAGGTAGACAGCTCCTGAGTAACGACACTTAAGTCTCATCCCTGGTCTTCATAGGCACACCCAAGCACATGGGCATCTGTGCACACATTGGCACACATGCACACACAAGTCTGTGTGGGAGATTAAAAAGTCATCTCCATCTTTTTTATTTATACATTTTTAACTTAAAACACAGAAAGACTGGGCTTCTGAATCACCAAGCAGGTGGCCAGAGCTCTCTGGTGCTAGCATTAGAAACTGAGCCAGGTTCTTCTCTTTCCAAGAGCGAGGCCCAGAACTGTCACACATGGAAACATCCCCTGAGGCTCTATAGTACGTTGGTTTTTCATCAAGGAGTTATGTGGAAGCTGACTTCTGCTAATCCTAGATTAAATTATTCATGGTGAATACTGCTTGCCAGTTGACATCTTTGTTTATAATCAGTGTGACTGGTCTGGTCCTGAGGTATAAGTGCTTTTATAGTCATGTGTCACTCAGTTCTCCAAGGTGAGATTCAGGGTCTCCTCTGAACTGTTAATGTGAACTCTCAGTTCTGGATATCAGCCTGTGGATTTTATTTCTTGTCAGTTCTCCAGTACATTATTTTTAATCCTTAATCCTGCAGACTTTTATAAATAGCCTTGCTAAATAAAAAGACCATTTTGTCTCAATTGAAGTTGGTATTGGTTCATGTCTGTATGCTTCCAACTATCTTTAATACCAAAGTTTCTTTTTAAAATATTATTTCTGACGATATAGGGTGCAGTTCAGTGTCCATTGTGATTATCCTTAATGGCTTTGGAAATCATCTTTCTTTTGTTTAGTTTCCAGAAAATTCATAGCACATTAATGAAGTCATCCCAGCTTAAGTCTGATTTTCTTTCCATTAGGTCACTATGGACAATACCAAGTCCAGAATACAGAGAAGACTTCTTTATCTAGAATAAGAGAAGTGATTCCTGAGATACTCATTCTCCTAAAACTAAGAAGATTTAGACAGTGTTGGGATGAAGAATAAACAACCTATTTAGAGAAGCCTCTCTTATGTTGTCTGTGCTGTGGATGGGTGTGTGGTACAGAAAGGAGACTAGTGGAATCAATGACCAGATCCAGCCCCATAATCCCAAATAGTAGATTCAATACTACAGACAGAAGCTGTGGTACCAGTAGTGTGGATAGCATCCAACTTGTCAATGCTCTGCATTTGTAAGATGCTGCACTAAGTTTTCTGAATATCCCAAAGCTAAAGAAGACAAGGTTCCCAGATCTTCATATATAAACCAAGAAAAAAAGCTCAAGATAAAGGTCAATGAAGGGGTGTAAATTAACCAGTTGAAATTGCCAGGGAGAGAAACTTACGACTGGTGATATGTCATTGGGGAACATAGAACTTGTCCTGAAGCAGAGGAGTTAATATCAGTTCCCTTAAGAAGGATATGCCATATGAAATAATAGTTTATATTAAGGCTGAGAAGTAAAAAAAAGCCATGGTTTGCATCCATGGTCTTTTGTCTAGAAGAACTGCAGAATGCTAGTGGTTCCCTTCGTAATGGTGAACGGATAGGCTGTAGTGTATAGGTCTGCTCAAGAGTTGCCTCTAGCCAGAAGCCATGGTGGACCACTGGTTTGAGGAAGGAGATATTCCTTTTCAAAGAATAGCATACTCACTAAGATCCAGTCCATATGTGAAGATTTCACCTGTACCCACGTACTAGTCAGACCTGTTCTGTCTGTTGAGCAGGATTGAGGGAGTTAGCCTGCTTTGACCTTGATCTTTAGATGAGTCAGAAACAAGCAGCTGTCTCCACATGGTGTTATTACATTTTAAGAGATTGGTGACTGGTACAACTAACATTTTTGAGAATCAGAGCATTCTTGAGTTAAAGGAAATCTTAGTGACACTTGAGTTCTGTGCTTGCATCTGTTCAGGAGAAAGATGAGCTTTGATGAATAAAGCAACTAGCCCGAGATTGGCCTGACACATCAAAAAGAACTTGATGTAAAAAAAAAAAGCATCTCCAAATTCTAAGGCATTCATTATCTATACTAGGAAAGGGGGAAACTTGGTAATAGTACCAATTCATTTCGCTTGGATTTGAAATGTGATCTTAATATCATCCGTATATTGTTTTATATAAATTAAAAGGAAGAATGATGCTTTAGCTAGTTTCATGTCAATTTGACACAGGCTGATGCCATTTGGGATTAGGAACCTCAGTTGAGAAACCAAACTGGCCTGTGGGAAAGCCTTTGGGGCCTTTTCGGGATTGATCATTGATATTGGAGAGCCCAGATCACTATGGGTGCTACCCACTCCTGGGCCCTGGGTCTATGAGAAAATAGGCTAAACAAGACATGAGGAGCAAGCCAGTGAACAGTACTCCTCCATGACCTGTCTCCATCTTCCTGCCTTGAGTTCCTGTGCTGACTTCCCTTAGATGATGGACTAGAAGCTGTAAGATGAAATAAACCCTTTCCTCCCCAAGTTGCTTATGGTTAAAATATTTTATCTCAGGTACAGAAACTCTAAGGCAGGTGACTCATTAAACTTGGTTCAGTTTAAGCTAATATTAACATTTATTTTCAAATTCTGAGCCTATTTCTCGGGTATGACCATTCTGAATGGGATTGTACTGAATGAAGATCAGATTTAAACATTAATATGCCCTGCAGATGAGTACTTCCTACAAGCTACTCCACTTATACCACCCCACCTAGTCTTGATAACAGCACTCCGAAGAAGACAGTATCAGTCCTATTTGACATGAGAGGGAATTTGTAGATGGTTAAAGGACTTGACTGAGGTCCCAGGAAGTAGAGGAGATAGGGTAACACCAAATACACACCCTTGACTACTCACTCAGATGGATAGATAGTGGTAGGACTCAGATAGGAAAGCTTTGAGTAGATCATAAACTTCACGATGCACGAGAAATGCTCACCTCAGTATCTAGAGCATAGCTAAGTAGTCACTAGGTGACTTACAAAGAATGATTTTGGAAGATGACGCCATTTGCCTAGAGTTATATTGTCTGACTAGGTTGACTCAAAGCATCACGCTTTTGAGCTTTAACATGTGTTGCTGACGGTTTAATCTTGCTTCAGAAAGCTTAACTTGTATATTTTCACAGGCCAATAAAAGTACACTTTGACTGCCATATTAAACATCTACAAAACTAAAGTAAACAGCATGGGTTTCACTCAGCATGACTTAAGTGTTTGGAGAACAAATGCCCTGGAGATTGGACAAGGAGGCACATGCCTTTGATCCCAGCCTTCAGAAGGCAGAATAGTCAAAGTCTGTGAGTCCGAGACTGGCCTGGTCTACCTAGGGAGTTCCCGCCCATCCACAGTAAGACTCGACCTCAAACACCACCAGCAGCAGCAACAACCCATAAACAAAGAACATGTGTACTAGATCAGCATTCGAAGATACTTCTTTTGTGAAAGCCAAAACATGGGGCTATCCTAAGTGTCTGTTGACTGATAAGAGGACACACAAAGCAGGCTGCATGGAATATTAACTGGCTTTGGGAAGCAAAGCATCTTTGGCATGTGCTGCCATCGTATGAACCTTGAAAACATCATACTAAGCGTAGTATGCCAGTCACAAAGGACAAGTACTATGTGACTGTTTACCAGGGATACATAGTCAAATTCCCAGGAACACAATGTGGAACGGTGGTTACAAGGGGCCGACTGGAGGGGAGAACACTAGCTACTGTGTACTGTGTACTTTCAGACTCAGATGATGATGAGTTATGGAAGTAATGGTGCTGGCAGTTCAGTTACCAAGTGATGTGAATACATGCAATGATGTAGAGTTGTACATTTGTGATAGTTTAATGGATCAGTGGGCAAAGTGCTCACTATACAAGCCTGAGGACCCAAGTTCGATCCCTGGGACCCATGCATAGGTCTAGGGAGTAAACTGAATTCACAAAGCTGTTCTTTGTCCTGCATGGGCATGCCTCGACAGGCTTATGCCTACATATATACATTACACGACACACACACCACACGCACACTAGAATAAATGCAAAAAGTTAAGTTAGTAAATTTTATATTATGTACATTGTGCCATAATTCAAAACATATACAGAAAATTAAGATTCTGTATACTCACCCCAAATACAGAAGACTTGATAAAAAATAAAGTACTTAAAAAACAAGTAAAAAAAATCATTTCTTCATAACAAATTGTGAATATTCCTTGATAAAACATTTTGTTCAAACATTGAAACAAATTAATTGGAGCCTTCAGTACTCAATAGTAAGCTGCTGGAACTTAATAACTTTCTCATGGATTGTTTTTCTGAGATTTTTGTTCTCCTGATTCTCTTGGGGAATGTGCCCTTTACAGCAGTGGGTGTGTGTTATGACTGAAATATTCAGAACTGGAGCCAACCACAGGGTAGAAGGCTGAGATGCTATTTTCTCTTGACACAGCACATTTCTAGAAAACAGGACAGGATCTAGTATTTACTGAGCATCACTGGTACCCATGCTTTGACCATCCATACCTAAGCACTTCTGACATATTACTGCACTTAATTCTTACTTTTAAAAACTTTAGTGTGTGTGTGTGTGTGTGTGTGTGTGTGTTTGTGCACACCACACATGTGCAGGTCTATGGAGGCCAGAGGAGGCCACTGGGTTCCTTGCAGTTTAAATAAAATTAGGAATTGATCTATGAGGGTACAGATCTCAACTTGGTTCTCTAGAAGAGTTACCAAGAACTCCTAACCACTGAGCCATCCAACTGGTTCCTGCATGTAATTCTTATGGGATAGATTGTGTTTTTCTTCCTTTTAGATTTTAATTTTTCCTTTCTTTCTTTTTTCTCTTTCTTTTTTCCTTCCTTCCTTCCTTCCTTCTTTCCTTCCTTCCTTCCTTCCTTCTTTCTTTTTGTTTGTTTTTTGAATTAAGATCTCTCTGTGTAGCTTTGGCTGTCCTGGAACTTACTCTGTGGACCAGGCTGCCCAAAACTCAGAGATCTGTCTGCTTCTGCCTCCAGAGTACTAGGATTAAAGGTGAGCACCACCACCACCTGGCTGACTGTCTTTTAAATTGTATGCATTGTGGGCACAGACACAGTTTCCCACAGAGGCTGTAGGTGGTAGATGCCCTTCAGACTGGAGTTACAGGTGGCTGTGAGCAGTCTGATGTAGGTGCTGGGACTAGAAACCAGTTTCTCTGGAAGTGCAGCACATGCTTTTAACTTCTGAGCCATCTCTCCAGTCCCTGTTTCATTTCTACAGCCATTTCCAGATGTCTCGATCTTTAGCTCTGGCTGGACTGGAACTTACTCTGGAGCCCAAGCTTTCCTTAAGTTCATAACAATCACCTGGCTTCTTCCTCCTGATTTCTGGTTTTATGGACCTAGACCATGACCCCAGGCTCTCACCTCATTACTGGGTGGGGCCCGGGCGGGAGTGCAAGCTCTGTTGCTTCATTAACTGGAAAGGTATCTTTGAGAGAAACTCCAGGGGGTCTTCATCCTGGGGAATCTGATATTTTGTGAAGAGTTCTTTCTTGTGGGGACTTGCCTGAGTATCACGTGATGTTCAGCAGCATTACTTTAGACTGTCAAGATTGAGTTTTAGAGGCTGAGTCTTGGAGCGGACAGGGGCGCAGACTAAGCGAATGGAGCTAGGGAGCAGAGAAAGGGAGCTCTCTCGAGGTCATCGCTGCACTCCAGAGGGTGGGAGAAGACCCCTTTGCAAGTGATCTGTCGACAATGAATTTCCCCTTTTATGATTTTCTTGAGATTAGAACCAAGATTTTGAGTTGATCCAAATTCTGCTGTTCTGATTTCTGTTTAAGAGAATTTGGTTTTGTCATAAAAGCAGACCCGAAGCGGCAGGGTGTGCTTAGAGCTACAGCAGCCTTTGAATTGACAAATTCTCATGTTTATAGATGGTGCTGCAGATTCTCAGAAAGGTCCAGCTATACGTCTCACCTTGTGTTTCATTTCTTCCTCTTACTGTCACAAGAGGACAAGTTTAGTTTTCCTGGCGATTAATGATAAAAAGGGCCACAGCTTCTTAAAATAAAAAAAAATAATGTATTGTATGTACTCCATGTGTGGCTGGTGGAGGACAAATTTCAGGAGTCAGTTCTCACCTGCTAAACTTGTTGAGACCGGGTCTCTCTTGTTTCTGCCGCTGGGTAGTGTACTCCAGGTTAGTCAGCTGTTCTGGCTGAACCCTTTTGGCTGATCCTCTTATCTCTGCCTGGCATCTTCTCACGGGAGTGCTGGGATTTCAGATGCCAGGGCAGCATCCAGCTTTTTACATTAGGTTCTGCCCCTTCCCCAACCGGCCCCTTGCATGCACCCCACTGCATCAGTTTGGGTAGCAAATGCAGCTGTGGCCAGGGGTGGTGCTGGGGGTGGTACTACACACTGCCATCTTCCTGGCTATTTCTCTTAAAGATCAATGTCATGTTATTCCTTAACATTCCATCGGAATTGACAGTGGGATTATAATGTAATTTAGATAGGTTGATCTGGAAGTTTCTTAGCACTGTTGTAACAAATGATCACACAATCATGGTGTAAAGCAACACAAACCTACATCATCATTCTGGAAGTCCAAACTCACCGAGATTAAATCCAGCTGTGTGCAGCAGAGCTGCCTTCTACTGGGCAGTGGAGGAAGAGATTTCCTCGATTCTGGAGGCTGAACATACCCATCCCCTATCCCCAGTTTTCCTTTCCAGCTCTCTTTTTCACATTAACCTACTGTGTAAGGACTGTGTGTCCTACTTAGTAAGGACATTATGATCACAATGGATGTACCAGGCCATCTCATGTTTGTCCTGTATCTGAAATCACACGTCCACATCTGAGAAGCCCTTTTCCCTTTGAGGTAACAAAGTCACAAGTTCCAGGGATCAAAACGTGGCTCTCTTTGGGAACTGTTATTCTGACACCTCAGCAAGGGTACGAGAACATGGGCATATGTGGTCTCACTTTAATATTATACTTGGATTGATGTTTTTAATATGTTGAATGCTTAGGCATAACTGACATTTGATTTTTCATTAGGAAAATGATAAGAATTAATCAAATTTTAATAATATTGATGGAGATGATGTTAAAAGTTTTTAATAAAGATGTAGTTTTTAAATCACAGTTTTGGGGGTTTAATTATTCGGTTTGCTGAGATCGGGTCTCACTGTGTAATTCAGAACTAGCTTTGAACTCATCATCCCCCTGCCTCCACTTCTGAAGTCCTGGAGCTATAGACATGGATCGACATGCCCAGCTTAACCTTATTCTTAGTATTGAATGATCAGTCTGTCCAGAAGACAGTGTCTGTGGCAAATACAAGGGTCTTCCTAAATATATGACATTCTCAATAGTCAAACTTGCAAGTTAAATCCTCTTCCAACAGATAAAAAAGGATCCCACACTAAGTTCGGTGTTTCTCACAGAGTAAGATTCCTTGAATATTGGTTCAATATTGAAACACTTCATAACCACACCAGGTTTTACTGCTATTTAAACATATTGGGGTGGGAGTGGGGGTGGGGTGGCCTGACAGCTCTTAAGCCAGTAGTGTTACGCATTCAGGCAAAGTGAAGCTTCCTGGTTCTGCCCAGGGAAGTACCCCAGTCCCTTGTATTAGCACCACAGGCATTTCATAGCCTCTGTCTCTCACTATGATTTTGTTGACACCAGTCTTTCTGAGGCCTCTTTGCTCACTTTCATGTTGGGCTCAGAGTGTTTCCACAACCTTTGGGGTCACAGGATCAGAATTAAGAGAAAGGACTTTGGCTGTCAGTTGGTTGAAATGTTCTGATTCTATCCGTGGAACCTGCTGAGAAGGTGGCACTGACCCTCAATTTGCTTTGGAGGAGCAGCGGCTGTGGCCCCACCCCCATCCTAGGGTGGGTTGCTAGCTCTGGAAAACTCAGCAAGTGCCTGCACCCGAGGTCCTCCTGCTCAGGCAGTCCACTTAGGAGATGGCAGCTAAGATGTATCTTATTGAATTATTACTTATGAACCTATTGGGTTGAAAAACAGGCTTATGGCATCTCCCTGTCTCCATAAATATTTTTGAAGAGACTTTTGGGGAAGAATCTACTCAGACAAGAGAGTATTTGTGTCTCATCAACTTTTGAGAAGATGTGGCCATAAACATATCAGGAAAACAAATGGATATGTCACATGAACAAAATACTGGCAAGCACAGCGGAAGCAGGGACTTCCTGGTGCTGCTCAACCTTCCCCCAAGGCTGGGAGGTAAGTATGGGACATACACCACTACCTGCTGGTGTCTTTGTATAACACTTGTCTGTGACAGGAGAGACAAGACAGGTGAAGACAAACTGGGTTGTTCCGTGTCTTCACAACTTTTTGGTAACCTCCGGGCCTCATCGTGTTATCTGGAAGGCTCATCATATGTCAGTACTGTACCCCATTTCACAGATGGGGAAATGGAGATGTCCCTGAGTTAGGGATGGGGTGAGGCAGCTGAAGTGTCCCATAAAATGTGAGCTCAAGCTTGTAGCTCATTGATGACTAAGTGACCCCATTTCTGCTCACCGTGTCTGCTTCTCACCATACACAAAGCGTTGCGAGTTGTGGAGAGAGTATGTATACATACACAAACACAATCTAAGATACACAAAATGGCTACAAGCTGTGGGGCACAGACAGACACTAAGGAAGCTCAAGGCTTCCAGGAAACTGTGGTCCGATTGGGGTGGGAAGCCCACCAGGCCTCAACCCTACACAAAAGCCTTCAGCTAACTAAGGAATACTGAGAATGGGGGAAATCATCTTCCCCAGGGAAGAGCATGTCAAGAGGTTACCCAATACCCCATCGTCAGCCCTGAAAACATCCACCCAGGTAACAGTATGCAGACTGCACAGGTTGCATTTAGGAATGTATACGTGTATACAGATGCACACATATGCATGTAACAACAATTAATGAAAGAGGCCATGGATTTTAAAGCCAACTAGATATAATTATAATCTCAAAAACAATATCAAAGACAAAAACAAACAAACAAAAAACCAAGCAGCTGCCAGATACTGTAGGAGATGGGAATTCCAAACCTGAAGGATGGCCACCACAAAACAGCTGTGGAGAAAATGAAAAGTTTAGTTTGTTTGTTTCCAGGTAGGATCTCACTGTGTAGCTTTGGTTGGTCTGGATCTCACTTTGTAGACTGAGCTGGCCTCAAACTGGTAAAGATCTGCCTCCTCCTGAGTGCTGGAATTAAAGGCGTGCTCTGCCACACCAGGAGAAACGTTTCGTTTTGGTTTCCTTACTCTGGGTTTGGCCAGTGGTGTGAGGGTTGGGACTCACAAGTTGTTACTAAGTTACAGAGATGGCTGATCAACCCGCATGCAGAGCCTATGCTCCGGTGATCTGTGAGAAAGAGAACATCATACCCTGAGTTAAGAATTGCCTGACCTACCGTGATCCTGAACATCCAAGCATGACAAGAACAATGGCAGAATGTGGCAGGAAACTATAGTGTCCAAAATTACAAAAATTAACAGCAGCAGCAGTGTCTTAGATAGGGTCTCATTTCTATGAACAGACACCATGACCAAAGCAATACTTCTAAGGAAAACATTTAATTGGGGCCGGCTTGCAGTTTCAGAGGTTTAGTGCATTGTCATCTTGGTGGGAAGCATGGTAGCTAGCTTACAGGGAGACATGGTGCTGGAGAAGGAGCTGAGAGTTCTATATCTTGGTCTACAGGCAGCCAGGGGCACACTCTCTTCTACTCTGGATGGAGCTTGAGCACTAGGAGACCTCAAAACCTGCCCACACAGGGACACACTTCCTCCACCAAGGCCACACCTTCTAATAGTGCCACTTCCCATGGCCAAGCATATTCAAACCACCACCAGCAGCAACTACAAAACCCCAAGTCCCCCCCCCAAAGCTTTTATTCACATTAGCATTATTCATAATACCTCAAAGCTCGAAGCAACAACGAGATCCATCAATTGGTGAGATGGTAAACTTGTACACAGCCAGCTTGTCCATGCAGTGGAAGAATGTTCACTTTGAAAAGCAAACAAAATTTGGACAAATGCTACAGCGTAGATGGACTTTGTACAAATGATGAGTGAAAGAAACCAGACGGAACCGCCAGGCAGCACAGTTTCACTGATAAAGACTGCTGATGATGGGCAAACGGCCATCACTGGCCATCAGAGAGGAGGGCAGCAGCTGGGAGTGAACACCTATGAACACGGTTTCCTTCGGAGGCGATGACGTGGAGACCAAGGTACAAAAAGCCACTGGGCTGCATACTTTACAACTGTACAATGGTGAATTTAGTGTTATAGACATTTTGCCAACGTTAATAATAATACTAAAAAGATGAACTAAGCCTTCCCAGCCTTTTCTGAAATGTGAACAAGAGGGTTATGGGTTTGTTGTTTAAGTATCAGCTGTAATGGGAGTCCTTCAGCTTCTAGAGAGAAATGTTTAATAAGAAGGTTAGAACACTTCGGAATATAGGAGTACTGAGACCTTCCTTAATGGGTCAGTTCACAGCATGGGAGACAGCCCCAAGAGCTGATGAGGACCACATAGAAGTAAAAGTATCCACACAAGGGAAACGATTAGCAAGTTGAACAGGCAGCCCACAGAATGGGAGGAAATCTTGGTCAGCTGTACGTCAAACAAGTAACACTTAGAAAGCATAAAGGACTCGGGCTGCTGAGATGGCTCGGTTTGTAAGCCTGGCTGCCAAGCCTGATGCTCTTACGTTTAATCCTTGGGACACACACTGTGGAAAGACAGAATCAAGTCCTCCAGGTTGTCTTCTGACTTCCACAACCACACTGAATCACGCATGCCTTCCCATACATTACACAGGCACAAAATAAGTAAATGAATTAATGAATGAATGAATGCAATAATATTCAAAAATGGTAAAAACAGGAAAGTTAGAAACAAACAAAAACAAAAAAACCAATCAATGTATCCCTGCTATTCAGATAAAGGTTGACTAAAATCAACAGATAGTTCTCAAAAGAAGAAGCACAAATGTCCAATAAATATTTTTAAAGCATTCTTAGCCATCAAGGAAATGCAAATTCAAAGCACTTTGAAATTCCATTTCACCCAGATCAGAATGGCTCCCTCAGAAGAACCAAATGATAAGAAATGCTGGCAAGGATGCTGGGAAATGCTTACATCTACTGCTGCTGGAGAGGAAATCGAAGCAGCCATCATGAAAAGGAGTATCAACAAATTAAGAACAGCGCTACTGTACGACCCAGCCATGCCATCCTGAGCATATACTCAGAGGCCTATATCTTACCAGAGAGACACCCGAATATCCATGTGTACGGTTGCTCTATTCATTATAGCAAAGAAATGGAATCGACTTAAATGTCTATCAACAGATGCACAGATAATACAAATGTGGTACACATCACATCAAAATTCTGTTCAACCACAAAGAAGCAGAAAGTTATGAAATTGACTGGAAAGTAAATGGATCTGGAAATTGTCTTATTAAGTGAGGTGAGTCAGCTCAGAGAGACACATGTTCTCTCCCACACGCAGATCCCAGCCTTTAATATTTATATAGATGTGGGTGAGAGTGGATATGGTGCTGACTGAACGCTTGTCACACATATCACATGACACAGGAGAGGTGTCTACTGGAGGTAGGCAGAAGGGGACAGGGTGGCAGACAGACAGGGAATAAAGGGGAAAATAGATAAGAAAAATTATCAAACCCATTTCTTGTACATTTCTTAAAAATTGGACGAGGAGGAGGAATGTGGGAGGCTGGGTGTGGTGGTTCCGACCTGTGACCTCAGAGGCTGGGAGGCTGACGTTGGAAGATCTCAATATTGAGGCCAGCCTGAGCTACCGAGTGAGACCCTGTCCACAGATCAAAACAAAGCCACAACAACAACAACAACAACAACAGCAACAACGGGGTGGAAAGGTGGCTCAGAGGATCCAGTTTCCATCCCCAGCATCCACCAGACCACTCACTTCAGTCCCAGGGGAATCAATGCCCTCTTCTGGTCTCACTGGCTGCTAGGCATTCACATGATGCGTAGACGTGTGTGTGGGCAAAACACCCTTGAACATAAAGTCAATTTAAAAAATTAGGAAAGTAGAAATTCACCATTTCAAGATGAATCCCCTTACAGTCTCATTGATTATTTAAAAAAACAAACTAAGCTTTCATTTATTTACATATGGTATGTGTATGGGTGTGTGTGTGTGTGTGTGTGTGTGTGTGTGTATGTGTGTGTGTGTGTATGGTGAACTATGAAATGGTCATGTGGAGGTGAGAGCATAGCTTGTAGGAATTGGCTTTCTCCTTCCACTATATGGGTCCCATAAGATGGTCTCAGGTAATCAGGCTTGGCAGCAAGCACCTTTTACCTGCTAAGCCATCTAGCCTCTTCTTCTTCTTCTTTTTCTTCTTCTTCTTCTTCTTCTTCTTCTTCTTCTTCTTCTTCTTCTTCTTCTTCTTCTTCTTCTTCTTCTTCTCTCTCTCTCTCTCTTACTTATCTAGTGCCAAATATAAATATATTTTTTAAACTAAAGTGATTATGATCTTTGTAAAGCATTTCTATTCTTATCTAGTCTAACTATGTAGACAACCCTCACCTGAAAAATATACACATGTAAGTATATATACATATATATTTATATATATATTCATATATCTACATCTATATATGTACACACACTCACACACACACTTATTTACCTTTCAATTTAAATAAGAATAATTTCTGGATTAAGAAAGTTGGCTGATAAAAATGGCCTTTTCTGTTTGTTTGTTGAGCTCATAATGAACAGTACTATTTATGAACACTGTAGGGTGACTTCTCTTATATTAATCAACTTGCCTAACAAACAGAGAAGACAGGGGCCATGGGGCCACCATGTAATGACACTTGCTCTGGAAGAAATAAGGTGGTTGTTTTCTTCTCTGTGCTTGCTTGGGTGACTGTTTCCAATTCCTAAAGTAGTACTTTAAAATCTGTGAAACTTAGAAATAGCAATGTCCAGAAGCTTGCCCACTTGTCACAGAACTCTTTGGGTGGGGCTGGCCAGAGCCCCAGTTCCAATTTGCTTAACTCCAGATCTGGATCTTCAGCCTTGAGTTAATCTTGCCATAAGTAGGATGGCTTTGTTTTCCAAAAATTCAATCTCAATGCAATTTCCTCTGGATTCTAACTGAGGACTGAATCCCAAATCTGTCCTTCAAAATACCAAGCTTGTAAGGAGGGCATTGTCTGTGCTTCTTCTCATAAACATGTTCCAGATCCAGGAAATTATCCACCCACTACCAAAATGCCCAGGCATGGGGCATCTGTTGTGTTCAGGGGACAGACCGGAAGCATTGCTCAGAGCCTCTGAGTTGGAAGCAGCTGTGAATTAAGATGCCCTGAAGCCTACACAGAGGGGCTTAGTGGTGTTCGTTTTTTCCATTTACTCTGTGTTTATTGAGTTCATGGGAACTATAAACGTTGATTCCCAATTGTCAGTAATACTCTCTTTAAGACACTTTTACTTGTAAAACACAGAAACCAACTTAAGGCAGAAGGGACATTTTCTTGTAGAAAATACTGTGTGGCCTTATAGAAAGAGGCACGTCTGAAACATTAGGCACAATATGGCACCTGGGACAAGACTTTGAATTTAAAGCAAATGGCCAAAAGTCAGATGGCTTGGACTTGAAGTTTTACTTTGTTCGTTACTAACTCTCAGCTCTCGGATGACTAACCTCTACCTGTAACTTTCCATCCGTCCAATCTGCCAACCATCCAAACAAGAGAGACTCTTGATTGGCCGTGATTGACTCTTGAATGGTGATTGGCCGAACGAAACACTGTGTGATGGGGACTTCCGGAACTGCCGTGGAGATGATGGAGGAGATTATTTTCTCTCCCACTTCCTTTTCCATGATGAGATGCTTTCACAAAATTTACCATGCTACCAGCAACATTGCATTTTCCTACATTAATGTCAAAATCATTTCTTTGTATAGATCCAACTTTAGTAAACACCACGATTGTTGAGTAGGACGCCCTATGCCATCTAAGCTGTGAATCTCCAAGCCATGTGCAAGTTTTTAAAGGACATATGCTTTCTAATCTCACATCAGATTTATTTGTTTGTAAAGGAGTAGAAAGACACCTCACAGTAACTTACATAATAAGAGGAACCTTTCCGCTTATTGAACAGAGATTTTCAATGACAGGGAGGCTTCAGGTATAGATTGACATAGAGTTGCCACTATGTCCCCAGGAGCCAGTTTAATGTCTCTATTCTTTCTTCCTTTGGAGTTGGTTTCATTTAAAAATTGGCATTCTTGCTGGATATGGTAATTCACACCTATAATCCAGGCCCTTGAAAGACTGAGGCAGGAGGACTGCTTACCGTGTGAGCCAGTCTTCTATAATGTTTCAGACCAGCATGGACTACAGAACGAGAACCTGGGTTAAATACACACATGCACACTCATGCATGTATGTACACACGCACAGGGCTGGCATCTTTCTTGATCACAAAAGCTAGCAGCCGTAATGGAGGCAGAATGTTTGTATTGTCAGGGACAGGAGAGTTTTTCTTTTGGTAGAGTCCACAGAAAAGAAAGGATACTTTCTTCTTATGATTCCTCCAAGAAGCCAGTCACTATGAGAAAGACACCATAGTCAACAGTCAGTTAGAGACTACTGAGTAGGGTTCTCTGAGTTCAATCCTAGACAACGATTATGATTGAGAACTTTGAGGTTCTTCCAAAACGAGATTGGCAAGATGATCAGAGATGAAGGTTGAAAGGTTCTCATTTTTATTTAATTAAATAAATGTAGTTGATATTTAGTTTAGATTTATTTATATTATTTAACGTGTATGAATGTTTTGCCTGCATGTATTATATGTACAATATGTGAGCCTGGTGCTCTAAATGTTCCGAAGAGGGCATTAGATCCCCTAGAATTGGGCCTAGGGATGGTTGTAGCTATGTGTGTGATGGGGACTGAATCCTCTGTAAGAGCAAGAGCTCTTAACCCCTGAGCAAACCTTCTAGCCTCATTTTATGTATTAATTTTTATTTTTGAAACTAGGCTTCACTATGTAGCCATGGCTGGCCTGGAACTGTCTGCGTAGACCAGGCTGGCCTCAAATGCAGTGAGATCTGTCTGTTTCTGGGTTCCATTTGCTGGGATCCTTTTCTTTTTAATTTAACAGAATTACTACATTTCCCTTTCCCCCTTTTTATTTCGGTGCAGGGGATTTTATTCAGATGCACAAGGAAGTGTCTTTGTGCCTGCCAGGCAAGCTGCTCTTCTGCTGAGCCATAGCCTCCTCTCAGCCTTGAGTTTCCACTCTGTAGCCCAGGCTGGCCTTGAACTTGAGACCCATCTGCATCAGCTGGAATCCCAGGCCTGTGCCACCAGGCTAGCTTGCTTTCCTTTATTGTAAGTCATGCTTCCTTTCTGCTCTTGGCTAAATCGCACTGCGGTAGATTCTTCTTGCCCATTTTTTGGTGAGCATGGCTAGATATCCGATGATTTAACACCCTCACCCTCAGTTCTAAACTGCCTTTAAAGTGGGAAGGTGAGCTCTACTCTGTGAGGAAGACATGCTTCTGAGAAGTGAGATGAGTTTGGGTCCATCGGTGAAGTGTCTAATGAAATGCTGTGCAGATCTACATCCTCCCTTGAAGGGATGGATCATGGTGAGACATCTTGACTTCAGATTTAAAATAGTTCTGATGTGACTACTAAGCCCTCTTCCCATAATAGAGCTGACGATTATTTTTTCATTGGGAGGACATAGTGTTATATGATCTTACCGTCTGTCAACACTAAATATATGGTAATCTGAATTACTTGATATTGTATGCAGGAGAATGTCTGAAAAAATAATAAGAAAAAGAACATAGAGCAGGCGAACAGCAGGGAAAGGGAATATCTGTCAGAATAGCATTTGGAACTGGCTGTTTAAATAGTGTGCTTCATGGACTTCACTGGGCCCCTTCAAACTAATAAAGCAAATGTGAACATCCACGAGACTGAGCCTGATTACCAGAGGGAACTGTTGCTGTACCAAGATGATTGCTCCCTTTCTACTGCTTTTGCTAGTGACCTAAATTCTTTCCCAGACCTCACTTCTTCCTTTTGTGTCCCCTCTTCCTTAAAAAGGCATTTGAGGTCTTCCAGGGGCCAATATTTGAAAATGTACAGAAGTCTCCTATGGCCCCTGGTGGGCTTGAGCATTGATATAATTAAGCAGTTGCTTGCCGTTAATTTAGCAGATCAAGAAGGAGACTCATAGCACCTCCTTCCAATGGTCTGCAAAGCTTGCTTGCACCTTTCTCAAAGTAAGACACAAAGAAAAACAAAAAGAGTTAAAAAATCAAAACAAGCCAATCTTTTTACCACACTACTTTGAAGCATTTTGCTACCGTAGGCTGCCCTAAATTCTCAGTAAAAATGTGCCAGGTACAGTGGCTCACATATTTAATTTCAGTACTTGGGAGACTGAGGCAGCATTGCCACAAGTCTCAGGCCAGTCTGTGCTTTGTAGTCAGTTCCAGGTTAGGCTGGGCTGTAGAGTGAGGCTATGTCTCAAAATCAACCAACCAATCCACCCACCCCAGCTCCCTGAAACTGCTCTGTGTCTTATGTCTTATGTGTATGAGTGTTTTGCTTGCACACATGTCTATGTATTGCACATGTTCAGGAGCCTGCAAAGGTCGAAGAGAGACTTGGATCCCCTGGAACTGGAGTTTATAGCTGTTGTAAGCCTTCACGTGGGTGTTCGAGAACCTGGGTTCTTTGGAAGAGCAACACGTGCTCTAAACCTCTGGGCCATCTCTTTAGATCCTGCTCACTGTTTCTTAATTCACATGAATGTGTAGAGTCGGTTAAGAACTCCGTGTGTGTTTTCCTTGGCTCTCCGTATCTATTTTATCCAAAGTGGTGATTGTACCCATGTAATAAGGAAATGAATGATTTATTTCTTTAAAAAGCATTTCAGTGTGCGAAAAGACACATTGTTATACCATTTTGCGCTACTTTATATTAAGTTTAAAAAATAAGTTATTTATTTTTATTTTATGTATATTGGTGTTTTGCCTGCATGTATGTCTGTGTGAGGGTGTCGGATCCCTCGAACTGGAGTTACAGATAGTTGTGAGCTGATATGTGGGTGCTGGGAATTGCACCCGGGCCCTCTGGAAGCATAGCCAGTGCTCTTAACTGCTGAGCCATCTCTCCAGATCCCACTTTATATTGTGTATTATTCTGAAAATATTTTTGGAGTCTTACATGTAGAATTCAGACACATGCATATTCTGTTCCATGTGAACATGTAGTTCTAGGAGAGTGTGAATGTAGCCTAGCACAAAATATTTTCAAATTCACCCAAAATAGTAGATGATGATGATGATGATGATGATGATGATGATGATGACGACAATGACGACGATGATGAAAACCCTCAGGTACTTGGTTCCTGAGCTTGAGCTTTGCAGATGACAAAGCTGTGCAGTAATGTCAAAAGCCTGGCTGTAGCTACACATTAGACTAAGAGAGAAATATAGTCAGGTAATCGACCCTCAGGCTGTCGCTCCCCTGCTGTTACACAGCGCTCTGTCTGGTCGCTTCTTGTTTCTTATTTGTAGGATCTCAGTTTTATGTGGAAATAACAAATTATCTCCTCTCTGTACCCCAACAGACGACTACCGACTCTGAGCAGCTGTGTGTGCCAAAGTTCAAGGTCCAGGTCTAAGAAGAATGTGTCCTTGCTTTCCTACTCCTGGCCTCCGGAGAGCCCTCTCCTGAGCCCCATCCAGGAAAGCACTGAAACAGACGTTTTTATGTTTGCATCCAGCCCTTTCCTTGTTTCGTTCAGCCATGTTGTTTATCTTCAATCTGCCCTGTTGACACTGAACTCCTGAATTGCTTTCTCAAATGGCCTTTCAAAAGTTTGTTTGCAAATAAAGTGACTCTTGAATTGGGGTGGCTATAGATCCAGTAATAATTTCCAAAACTGTTTTAAATCTCTTTGTCTTCTTATTACAAAAAAAAAATCAGTTAACAGTCACAACCACTCCAAAGTTCTGTGGAAGTTTTTTTCTGATGCTGCAATCTCTTTGCAAATTCAAGAGTCTAAGTCTTGAGAGAAGATAGCTGGCAAGATCTGAAATGCAAGAGCAGTCTACTTCTGCCTGGTGTCTGTTTTGTGCCGGTGCTGGAGATGGAAGCAGAGGCTTCACACAGACCAGGCAAGTGTTCTATTGATGAGTTCAATACCCAGCCCAATGATATACAAATGATTGAGTAATAAAAGAAATCTTTCGTTCATACATACACCATTCGACAATACCTCTCCTTGTACTTCACTTTCTGTATACTCATTCTCTTTAGGGCTGTTGCCCAAACTTTTCCAGGGCAGATGTATACAAATGTCTAATTTTCTAAGGTAGGGTGCTAAAAAGCAAAAGTAGCTATTTTCCCCAAGGCTGGCTTAGTGAGCCAATAGTTTCCTGGGTTTATTTATAGCATGTGTAAAAGTTACCTATAGGTGTGTGGGTGACTCCATGCAACCATCTGACAGAAAAGTCTCACCTCAGCATGTGTGATAACTTCCACAGAGCTTCATGGATGGGGTCCTCTTTCAGTTAACCTCCCATGTGCTATATACTGAAGCACTTTCACATCCTGCAAGACAGTGTGAGTGGCTGGGGTAAATTACACAGAGCTGGCAAGAAGATGCAGAAGGGAGGGACTGATATCTTAGGGGAAGATCAAATGACCCCCTGCAAATCCCCCCTTCTATGTGGGAACATCAACAAGCCCAATGCTGAGGGTCTCTTGTGACTAGCCAAGCTACCCTGTTTAAGAGGGAAATGGATATGCTGTCAGAAGACAGCAATTGACCACAGGGGCTCAGTTTCCACTCAAAGGTGGTTTGTTTCTTGAGCTGAGGGATTCTTTTGTAATTTCTGTTGTTCTGATCCCCTAAACTAGCTAGGCTTGCATCCAGCGTACTTAGCAAGGGGTTGAATAAAATAGCTGGGTGTCTTAGATGTTGTCTTTTCTACTGGGATTTGTGGATTGCTGCTCATCTCCTTGTTATTTCTCGGTTTGGAGCAGAGCTGGAACCCTTAGTGTTATCCAGTCACCAAGCCAGGTATTTACATTTATAATTCATGCATAGAACACAAGAGAAAGCTGATGTAAATAATAGAGGCTGCACACAACTCACCTGCAGAACCTCCCCTTTTTTGCTAATGGAGGTAGACTGACCGTTCCCATGTTCCACGGGGCCTCTACACTCTGTATTAGCTTTGCTACCCTACCAGGTCTCATCTTTCAGGGATAAGCAGTTTTTCTCCCTGCAAGGTCATCTGGTAGACAGAGCAGAGAGTCTAATTAAAATGTTCTTGGAAGGTTTTATTCTCCTTCTCAGCCTTAGCTCAGAACCTGCCATATATTAGTCATTCACAGTTTGGAGTGGATGAAGGAGCTGGGTGTGGTGGTCAATGCTCATAATTATCTCAGCACTGGGAAGACTGAGGCAGGAGGGTCATGAGTTTGGGGCCATCCATGGAGTATGAGATGTCTGTCAGGGGCCACACACTTCAAAGAAAATCTTGACTGTCCTTTCTTGTTTTGTCATTAATTGCGAATAGCTCCTTAGCGGAGGGAAGAACCCATGGGTCCCTCTTTCCTCTTCACAACAATGTTGACTGACTTGATCTTGTCTATGCACTCATCCATGGCTGTTTTGAGTTGATGAGTGCAGTAGACTCACATCCAGAAGACACAGTTATGTTCCCATCTTCCTCCCATCGCTGGATTTTACAGTCTTTCTGCTCTGGCTTCTGCAGTGGTCCCTGAGCCTTGGGAGTGGTGTTGGCATGGATGTTCCATTTGTGGCTCAGCACTTCACAGCCTTATTCTCTCCAGTTTGATCAGTTGTGAATTTTTCCACAAAGAAGCTTCTCTGATGAGCTCTGGGAGATTGCTAATCTGTGGGTATAGCGACAAATCAGAGGACAGTTTGATACGATGTTCATATGCAAACCTCCCCAACCGTAGGTTTGTGGCCAGATTTATAGTGCCAGGTATGGCTTTCCTCCTGTGGAAGTGGCCTCAAATCTAGCCAGAAATCAGTTGGTTATCCCCGTAATGTCTGTGCCACAATTGCACTTATGGGGATATCTTGCCATGCCAGTCATTACTGTAGTTCGCAGAGTTCACAGAGGGGTACAATTGTTGATCCCTTCTCCCCGCTAGCAGCCTGAATAGCACCTCCAGTACTACGTCTTTTTTTTTTTTTTTTTTTTTTTGGTTTTTCGAGACAGGATTTCTCTGTGTCCTGGAACTCACTCTGTAGACCAGGCTGGCCTTGAACTCAGAAATCCATCTGCCTCTGCCTCCCAAGTGCTGGGATTAAAGGCATGCACCACCACTGCCCAGCTTCCTCCAGTACTATGAAATGTAGCTAGCAGGGAGCTTCCTGGTCACTATCAACCTGATTTCTCCATGACCTGTGACCAACATATGTCATATCTTTGACAATAGGGACTTATCATCAAGAAAGAGCAATAGCAATAACTTGTATGGTTTGGGGGTCTCTGGGATACTGCAGACCAAGAACACGGGGGAAGATACCCTATTCATCTGGCACTATGCCTTTTATTTGGCAACTCATGTCTTTTGGGAAGAGCACTACCCCCTGTGTAGGATAACTCCTTTTATATGAACACACACACACACACACACACACACACACACACACACACACACAGGGAGGGGGGGGAGGGAGAGAGACTTACGGAGTTTATTGACCAGCAGGTTTCCTCAACTTCCTTTTTTGGTCTTACTGATCCTCCACAGTCTCTCCTCAGGGCACATTCACCCACTCCTCTTCCCACTTAACCCCCACAGTGTTTTCCTTTCCTCTTCATATCACCTATATTTTACCCATTCTCTTCTCACAGCACCTCAGTTTTACACGGATATATGTGACTTTTTGTCCTCTGAAATTCATATTTTATTGTGTACCCCAGGGCTTTGTGGAGGAAATGAAGGAACGAATGCCTTCCAAGAAGTTCTCCAAATTCTTTGCTAAAAAGTTGATCATCATTACCCATGAGTTTTGGCCACCTTCTTAGGTGATGACTCCTTGATAGTGACAGAAAGAATGAAGTTTTCAGCCAGTGCAGCCTGGAGAATAAATGAGATGTCTTAGCAGCGACTGTCTCCTTCAGCTACAGTTGAGTGAAAGAAGAATCCTAGTTTGTAGAATAACTCTAGAGCTCTTCAGTTCCTTTGTAAATCCTCTGAGTTCCTTCATCTGTGAAATTATGTGCCAAAGCTGAGGGTTGAAATGCGAAGACATTGGGATTCTGATCTTACTCCACCATTACTGGCACATGTAGTCCATGGGAACGTACAATCACTCTGATCCTCTTCATTATAGTGGGGAAATGGAGGCTCCAACCTGTGGCTGGGGAAATGGTGTAAATCTACAGAGGGTATATGAACCTAGGCAATTGCAGGAGACAAAATTTAAGAATCAAAATTAATACAAAAAATTCATGATGAACACACATTTTTCAATAAAGATAAAAATCAGCAAATGATGGTCTGCCAAGCCATAATAGAGCCCAAGGTAGAAAGAAAACAGGATTAAATGAGACCATGCTTATAAGGTACCTGGAGTGCAGCCACATACACAATAAATATACAATAAATACACATCAGTATTATGAAATAATTCCCGAGGTTTCTTCTAGTTATAAAATTGCTTAGCTATCAATTGTCCCTTCAACTTAGAGTCTTTTACAAACATGGAAACTACTGATTAAATTTCAGGCAAAAGTTCTGTAGAATTGGCCCAATGCCCACTATGCTTCTGAATAATACAGAATTAGTCCTACAAAAATTTTAAGAAATTGTATTTTAAATTATTTTATATGTATGTAAGTCCTAATAAATATACTGAAGTGTTAATATAATTTGAGAAAATATTAAATCAAATGTGGCCAGAAGAAGAGTCAAACTAACAAACCAACTATGAATGTCGACTCTAATCACCCCAGTTCCCATCCACCTCAAGTATATATATAATATTGAAGGTTTGTTATGTTCCATGGAGCCAACTAAATGTTGGACATATAGAGATAAAGGGGTATAGAATTCTGCCCTTGGAATCTCTGATGGGAGTTAAAATATGCCAGAAAACACAGAGGGTCTTTATAATATGTTAAGTCTATTTCTCAGGAACATTCCAGCTTAGAGTACAAGGATTTATAATGAGAAACATTTCCATAAAAATTACTGTAAAAAAAATCTAGATACATACTTAGAGCCTCATCATTCAACACTTTTCATCCATTAACATTGACCCAAAATGCATTCAAAAACACTTAAAAAGCATTATGTAAATACCGAGGGAATCATAAAGGCCATGTGTAATCATTTGTACCTTCAGAAATTGACCCTTGGCTTATGAAGAGTTACAGGGACCTTGTAAGATGTTATGAAAAATGCCACACAAAGAATTTTCTTTTCTTTCTTTTTTTTTTTTTTCCGAGACAGGGTTTCTCTGCATAGCCCTGACTGTCCTGGAACTCACTGTGTGGACCAGGCTGGCCTCGAACTCAGAAATACCACCTGTCTCTGCCTCCCAAGTGCTGGGATTAAAGGCGTGTGCCACCACTTCCTGGCCAAAAGAATTTTCTTTAGGGAAAGGAGTGGTATGTGGGAGGAGGAGCTGGGAGGACTGTGAGAATCCTCCAGAACCACCGCTTTGCACTTCACATCTGCACTACTCCATGTATGTAATTGTACTGGCTACTTTTGTGTGTCAACTTGACACAAGCTGGAGTTATCACAAAGAAAGGAGCTTCAGTTGAGAAAATGCCTCCATGAGATCATTTTCTCAGTTAGTGATCAAGGAGGGAGGGCCCCTTGTGGGTGGTACCATCTGTGGGCTGGTAGTCTTGGGTTCTATAAGAGAGCAAGCTGAGCAAGTCAGGAGAAGCAAGCCAGTAAGCAGCATTCCTCCATGGTCTCTGTATCAGCTCCGCTTCCTGACCTGCTTGAGTTCCAGTCCTGACTTCCTTTCGTGATGACCAGCAACGTGGAAGAGTAAGCTCAATTAAACCCTTTCCTCCCCAATTTGCTTCTTGGTCATGATGTTTGTGCAGGAATAGAAACCCTGACTAAGGCAGTAATGAATAACTGAACTGAGCTGAAGACTGGGGACAAGAAGTAGTAAGCTACTGAAAGCCCATGGAGTCTGTCCTTTATACTCTCTTTTTTGTTTGTTTTTTAGATAGTATCTCACTCTAGGCCCGATTGCTCAGGAATTCATTCTGTTACATATACTGTACTCAAACTTGTGGTATGCTCCTGACCCATCTTCCCAGATGCTGAGATTGCAGACATGAGCCATGATGTCTGGTGTTATATACGCCTTTTAAAAAATCAAGTATTGCAGCTGTTGTAGTCGTAGCAGTCATTATCATCATTGTCGTCATCATCATCATCATCATCATCATGATGTATGTGGTCTAGTTTTCTTTCTGGGGCTGTTATAAAATACCTTGACAAAAACCAGCAAAGTCGGGGGTTGAGGTGTTGAAGAGATGGCTCAGTGGCTAATACACTTGCCATACTTCCAGAGGACTGGAACTTGGTTCCTAGCACCCACATGGAGTAGCTCAGGACCTGCACATGTGTTCTGGTGATATAGGCCAGAAGACAGTGTTGGGTCTCATGAAACTGAAATAATGGATGGCTGTGGGCTCTCATGTGGGTACTTGGAATGAAACTGAGTCATCTGGAAGAACAACCAGTGCCCTTAATTGCTCAGCCATTCCTCCAGCCCATCCAACACTTGTTTATGACATTGGGTCTCTCATGCTTCTGCTGTGCTGTGTTGGGACTGTAGATGCACACCACTGTATCTGGCTTTTGTATGTGGTTCTGGGAACTTTATTCAGGTCATAAGGCTTGTGCATTAGACACTTTTACCCACTGAGTCATCTTGCCATCCCACTACAGCCTTCTTAAAAACAATATAGAAGGAATAAGCCAGTCTGTTCAAACTACTACTGTAGGAGTCCATCTATATGACCTTTAAAAGCTAAGACTGTGGAGAGAGTAATAAGATCAGTGGAATCCAGGGCGAGGATTTGTAAGTTAGTATATCTACTCTGTATGGAGCAGTAAGGTTGGATATATATCCTTAAACATTTTTCTAGACCCACAGAATGTATAGCAACAGTAATTGCTAACTCAAACCATCAACACTGAGGAATAATGAGGTGTCGGTGTGGGAGTACCAGCTAACAGATGAACCCTTTGGGTGGGAGATATTCATAACTGGTGAAGCTATGTATGGGGTAGGTAGGAGGTGTACAGCAGTCATGGTACCCTTTGCTGAGTTCTGCCATTAACTTAAAATTACCCTGGGGAAACATGTCTTTAAAGGGGTTAGGGGAAGAGATCTCTATGCTTTTTATCTGTAGCTATAGAACAGGGTTGGAAGGGTTCTGTTGTTGGTGCTGAGGTGCTCAGTGGGAATTGATATATGGGACAGTATCTCCTTGATTTCTGAAGAGCCAAGACTGTCCTGGCACGTGCTGCACAGTACACAGGCACCAGAGGAATTTTTTTTTTCAAAAAGGGAATCACTGTCTCTCTGTTATTAGACTGTCATGAAAACTAATGTAATAGCAACACATGGAGTCCTACCTACAGGTTTTGTTGTCCATGCCCAATCTGAGTTATAAAAGCTGAGGTAGTACCCTAAGTTTTGTGCTTTCAAATCTTTCATGAGTGGACTCATATCTTGATGTCTGTAATTGGCTTTATATTTTATTGAAAATAGATTCTTCTCTCATCCGGTGCATCCTGACCACAGTTTTTCCTCCCTCTACTCTTCCCAAATCTCCCCCCCCCCCCCATTCCTCTCGCTACTCTGTTTCTCTTCAGAAAACAACAGGCTTCTATGAGACAACAACCAAACAGGACAAAACAAAACACAGTAAGACAAGGCAAAAGCCATCTGACTGAGACTGGACAAGGCAACAGATCAGGAGGACAAGAATCCCAAGAGCAGGTAGAAGAGTCGGAGACACAGTTAGAAGAACTAACACCAAACTATGGCCGGGGGTGGTAGTGAATAAGGCAGAGGCAGGCAGACCTCTGTGAGTTTTTGAGGCCAACCTGGTGTTCAGAATGAGTTCCAGGACAGTCAGGACACAGAGGAATCTTGTCTCAAAACAAAAACAAAAACCCAACCCAACCCAACCCAACTAACCCAACCCAACCCAACCCAACCCAACCCAACTAACCCAACCCAACCCAACCCAACCCAACTAACCCAACCCAACCCAACCCAACC
>JADRCH010000125.1:4446252-4478198 GCA_019843965.1 Rhynchomys soricoides
ACCCAACCCAACCCAACCCAACTAACCCAACCCAACCCAACCCAACCAAACCCAACCCAACCCAACTAACCCAACCCAACCCAACCCAACCCAACCCAACCCAACCCAACTAACCCAACCCAACCCAACCCAACCAAACCAAACCCAAACCAAAACAAACAAAACCCAAGAAACTGTCAGCTATTATGTTCCCATTCACTCTGGTATACTCCCACTCAGGCTTACTTGCCACTTCAGTATCCATGAGCCATATGTTCCTTACTTAGTTGATTCAGTGGGCTGTATTCTCTTGGAGTGCTTCATCCCCTCTGACTCCTACAATCTTTCTGCCCCTTACTATGTGGGATTCTGAGTTTTGAGGGTCTAAATAGAGAGCTCGAATTTATACTCACTCTCTCTACCTAGTTGAACAAGTGTCCTGTGGTAGGATGGAGCATTCTTTGGATATATGCCCAAGAATGGTATACCTAGGTCTTAAGGTCGATCATTTTCCAACTTTCTGAGGAATCACCATATTGATTTCCTTAGTGGCTGTATAAGTTTGCACTTTCACCAACAGTGGAGCAGTGTTCCCCTCGCTCCACATCCTTACCAGCATGAACTGTCAATTGTGTTACTGATCTTAGTCATTCTGATAGGTATAAGATGGAATCTCAGAGTCATTTTGAGAATGTTGAACATTTCTTTAGGTTTTCCTCAGCCATTTGAGATTCCTCTGTTGAGAATTCTCTGTTTAGATCAGTACCCCATTTTAAAATTGGGTTACTTGTTGTTTTGGTGTCTAGTTTTTTGAGTTCTTTACATATTTTTGATATTAGTCCTCTATCAGATATGGAGTTGGTAAAAAAATCCTTTTCTATTCTGTAGGTTGATGCTTTGTCCAATTGACAGTGTCCTTAGCCTTGCAGAACCTTTTCAATTTCATGAAGTCCCATTTATTAATTGTTGATCTTATTGCCTGTACTATTGGTGTTTTGTTCAGAAAGTTGTTTCCCATGGCAATGTATTTAATGCTATTCTTCACTTTCTTTTCCATCATGTTCATGTTCATTATGCTTGGTTTTATGTTGAAGTCTTTTATCCACTTCTCATGAGTCTGGCTTGGCCATGTAAGGGACAGTATGGCATGGTTTTCTACCCCTGGAACAGAGACAACAGGGTCTGGGCCTCCACAAATGTTGAGGGTTGCTGATGGATAAGGCTTGCTTATACAATAGTGTACATGTATTCATATTCCACCTTCAAGGAATGTTCTCCCTGCCAAGGTTAATGACTCCATGATAATCAGAGACAGCCTGAATCTGGGAGACGAGGGTGTGTCTTTGTCTCAGCAAAATGGTAGAATGCTGTTACCTTCAGTATAGCCCTTAAAGTTGTAGGAAAGAATGCTGAAAACATGAGTTTGAAAATATATAATTTCTAAACTATGCAAAATATAAGGATGCAATATGAATTGTATAAGGAGATTCACAGATCTAAAGGAAGAGATGCAGCTGCAGTGTGAGCCAGTTTGTCAGAAAGATACTAAGGAAAGAGACAGAGAGTTTAGGGAGTGGGGATCGTAAAGCAAGATCCCAACCTGCTAAGTTTGTTTGTTTGTTTTTTATGCTTACAAAGGCAGGAGAAATCCTGAGTTCAAATTCAGCCTGGAACAGAGCTAATTTAGGTCCAGCTCTGGTGAGAATGGTAATTTCAGAGATAGGGTCTCAACCCAGCCATCTTATTGTTTATGCTTGTGCTTGCTGTCTCTTTCTACTAATCAAGAGGCTGGGATTATGAGATGTTGATTCGTGGGATAATCAAAAGGGAACTTGGGGTAATGACTGAATTCATATGTAAAATGAAAAACTGGGCTTTTGATCTGCCAGAGAGCTATCTAGAGAGTTTTTAGAATACCAACAGAACCCAGAGAGCAGTCTGCAAAACTGCCTTGAGCAGAACATAAGCCATCAACTTGGACCCACGATTTGACTTTGAGTCATTTGTTTCACCACTCCTAGACATCTCTTATCTCAGGACCTCTCTCTCTAGTCCTTGGCACACTTGGACTTGAGTTTTGTGCAAGGTGATAAATATATATTTGCATTCTTCTACATGTCAGTTTGTGAGTATTTCAGCATTTATGTTCATAAGGGAAACTGATCTGTAATTCTCTTTCATTTTTGGGTTTTTATCTGGTTTTGGTATCAGAGTGACTGTGACCTTGTAAAATGAGTTGGGCAATTTTCCTTCTGTTTTTATTTTCTGGAATAATTTGAGGAGTATTGGCACTAACTTTTCTTTGAAAGTCTGATAGAAATCTGTGCTAAAACCATCTGGCCCAGGGCTTTTTTGAATGGGAGATTTTTTTCATTCATTCATTCATTCATTCATTTACTTTACATCTGATCAAAGCTTCTCCTCCCCCCTCTCCTCTCAGTTCTTTCCTCCCCTTATAATCTCCCCCCTTTCATCTCAGAGAAGGGGAGTCCTGGTTGAGAGAATTTTAATGACTGTATTTTACTAGTGGTTATAGGTCTATTTAAATTGTTTATTTGATCTTCATTTAACTTTGATAAGTGGTACAAATTGAGAAAATTATCTATTTCTTTTAGATTTTTCAATTTAGTGGAATATAGGTTTTTAAAGTATGTCCTTATGATTTTCTGGATTTCCTTGGTGTCTGTTATTATGTCTTCCTTTTCACTTCTGATTTTGCTAATTTGGATATTATTCTTCTGTCTTTTAGCCAGTTTGGCTAAAGGTTTGGCAATCTTCTTGATTTTCTCAAAGAACCAAGTCTTCATTTCATTGATTCTGTGTATTATTCCTTTCCCCCCCTATTTTATTGATTGAAGTCCTAAGTTTGATTATTTCTTGCTGTCTACTCTCGGTTGAATTACTTAGTTGCATACTTTTTGTTGTACAGCTTCAAGCTGTGCTGGTAAGTTGTTAGTATGAGGTCTCTCAAATTTTTCAATATAGGCACTTAATGATGTAACTTTTCTTCTTAACACCATTTTCATCGTGTTCCATAAGTTTGGGTATGTTGTGTATTCATTTTCATTGAATTATAGAAAGTCTCTAATTTTTTTTTATTTCTGCCTTGATCTATTTTTTTTAATTCAGTAGAGAATTGTTCAGTTTTCATGAGTTTGTAAGCATTCTGTTGTTTCTGTTGTTGTTGATATCCAGTTTTAATATGAGGTGGCCAGATGGAACTCAGGGTGTATTTCAATTTTCTTCTGTTTGTTGAGACTTGCTTTGTATCCAAGTATGTGGTCAGTTTTGGACAAAGTTTCATGAGGTGCTGAGAAGAAGGTATATTTTTTTTGTGTTTGGTGAAATGTTCTGTAAATATCTATTAGGTCCATTTGGTTTATAACATCTGTTAGCTCCAACATTTCTCTGTTAAGTTTATTATTTTTTTTGGCTATATGACCTGTCTGGTGGTGAGAGGGGTTTTGGAGTTTCTCACTATCAGTGTGTGAGAGTTAATATGAGATTTAAGCTTTGGTAGTACTTCTTTTACAGAAGTGGGTATCCTTTTGTTTGGGGCATAGATATTAAGAATTGAAATATCTTCTTGGAAGAGTTTTTTTTTTCTCCCTTTGATAAGTATGTAGTATGCAGTGTCCTTCCCCAACCCTTTTGATTAGTTTTGGTTGGAAATCTATTTTGTTATTTTAAAGTGCACACACCAGCTTGTTACTCATGTCTATTGCTTGGAATATGTTTCCATCCCTTTACCCTGATGTGATATCTATCCTTGATGTTGAGGTGTGTTTTTTGTATGCAGCAGAAGAACGGATCCTGTTTTTGATATTCATTTGTCTGTCTTTTTATAGGGGAATTGAGACCATTGATGTTGAGAGATATCAATATCCAGTGATGATTGATTCCTTTTATTTTGTTGTTGTTGTTGGTGGTGGTGGTGGTGTGTGCTTTCTTCTTTTGGTTTTGTTGGTATGAGATTATTTCCAGTGTTTTCATGAGTGTAGTTAATCTCCTTATGTTGGAGTTTGTCCCTCTAGCACTATCTATAGGCCTTGGGTTTTAGATAGATATTGTTTAAATTTGTTTTTATCGTGGAATGTCTCATTTTCTCCATCTATGGCCATTGAAAGTTTTGCTGGGTGTAGCAGTCTGGGGCTGGCCTCTGTGGTCTTGTAGAGTCTGCCTCATGGCTGTCCAAGTCCTTCTGGTTTTTAGAGTCTCCTGTGAGAAGTCAGATATATTTCTAACAGGTTTTCCTTTATATGTTATTTGGTTTTTTCCCCTGGAAACTTTTAATATTTGTTCTTTGTTTCTTATTTTTAGTGTTTTGATTATTATGTGGTGAGGGGACTTTCTTTTTTGGTCCGATCTACTTGTTGTTCTGAAAGCTTATTATACCTTTGTAGGTACTTTTTTAGGCTAGGATGATTTTCTTCTATGAGTTTATTAAAAATATTTTCTGGTCCTTGGAGCTGGGAGTCTTCTTTTCCTACTATTTTTAGGTTCGATCTTTTTATAGATTCCCAAATTTCCTGGATGTTTTGTGTGTTGTGCCTGTTTAGGAAGCATTCATGAACCCCAAAACCAACCCCACCAAGGACTTGATTCCAATGTAATCAAATGAGGGTCTTATTTAAGCTTGAGCTTAGGCTCACCTGATATCTCTGACACAGCAGGGAGGGAGGGTGAAGACTGGAGTCCTCAGTGGGATAAGGTTTTATAGGAAATGGTGGGCAAACAAAGGGGTTTCTAGACTGGCAATCATCTAATTGAATGACTATTGTAAGCTGACACTTGGGTGCTCTGAAGCAAAACCATGAACAATTACAAATAGTCTGAAAGTACATTTGGAACTAGCAGACTAATCCTGATTGGCTTTTGCTAGTGAGTAACTAGGGTGTAACTCTGGGGTATGGGCCAGAAACAAACTATGTGGCTCTTTCTGGAACTTGTGAGCAACATGGGTTCAGCTGTAGGTCAAGTTCTCAGCCACCCCCCCCCCCAAACCTTTATTTTTTTTAATGGAGTCAGGTCTCAACATGGAGTAGGTTTGGCCTCTCAGTGTCAGTGATTTTCTTTTCTTTTTTTTTTTTTTAGTTTTAATATTTTCTTTGACTGATCTATCTATTTCTTCTTTTGTATCTTCAATGCCTAAGATTTACTCCTCTACCTCTTACATTCTGTTGGTGATGCTTATCTCCGTAGTTCCCGTTCTCTTATCTAGATTCCATTGCTAGAATTCTCTCTCTCTCTCTCTCTCTCTCTCTCTCTCTCTCTCTCTCTCTCTCTGTGCGTGTTCTATTTCTATTTTTAGGTCTTGAACAGTTTTGTTTCCTTCAACTGTTTATTTTTTTCTTGGCTTTCTTTACGGGATTTATTAATTTCCTCCAATTGTTGTTTGTGTTTTTCTGGATTCCTTTAAGGGATTTATTGGTTTCCTCTTTAAGGACCCCTATCATCTTCATATAATTGGTTTTAAGGTCTTTTTCTTGTGTTTCAGTTATGTGGGGATATTCAGGACCTGCTGGAGTAGAATCATTTAGCTCTAGTGGAGACAGATTTACCTGGTTATTATTGATTTTGTTCTCATACTGGTGTCTAGGTGTCTGAGTTTGGGTGATTATAAGTGCTAAGTTCTGGGAAGCCAGGAGAGGATGGTCTGCAGGATCCACAAGAGGCATGAACTGGTTATTTTCATTCATTCATTCATTCACCCATTCATTGTTTTTTGGACAAGATCTTATGTAGTCCAGCCAAGGCGCACCTGAAATGTACTATATAGCCAAGTATGACTTTGAATTTGTGATCTTTCTGCCTCCAACTCCTGAGTACTAGGATTACAGGTATGTGCCATCACATCTAGTTTTTTTTGTGCTGTGCTTTGATCTCCAGGGTTTCATGCATACCAGGGTGTCCCGCGCTACGGTCTCGCCAGCAAGAACGACGCGGCACACATAGGATCCTTCTGCAGGAACAGCTTTAATGCATCTTGAGAGGGAGAGCATAAGCTTGCCACGAGTGGAGACTCAGAACAATAGAATACTCGCCCTTTATACGGGTCACAGCGCTTGCCTGGGACATGGAGCTTCCCCATTGGCTCCCGCACACCAGGCCAGATGCCGCCACGAGAGAGGCTGAGACTCTGAGGTGGAAAATTACCTGGTGCATGCGCACTAGCCTGTTTACAACTTGTCCTCGGCCAGATGTAGGCGCTATCTTGTAATGGCGGATGTGGGTGCTCAAGCGGCTCCCAACACCAGGGAAGCATTTTACTAATGAAGCCACACCCTTAGCTCCTGTAATTGTTTTTAAATTGTGCTTGAGAGAAGACACAGCAAGATAGCTAAACATATTGTTGAGCTTTACACAAAGTCAACATAATAGTGAGAGACAGTTTATAGCTGGCACTATTCTTCAAAGATAGTTAGTTGGTATTTATTCATAAATTTATATTTAGATGGATTTAAACATCAGTTATATTTATCATTGACCAGAACCAAAGGTCATGTTATAACAATAAACATTAAAAAAGACTTTTGTTGGCAAATTGTCTAGTGTTCAAGATAGACAGGCTAAAATATTTAGAGATATTTGTAAATTGTTCATGAATAGGATGTGAAACTCCTGTGCACTGTCTGAGTTCAGAATGGTGTGTAATGGCTTTATTGTAATGTGACTTCACCCTCATCTGCCTATGTAGATGATTCCAGTTACCTGGTAGTGGTTCTAAGATTCACTGAGAGTGTGGTTGTAGCCATCTCTGTGTAATGCAAAAATAATGGTCAGCTACACAAAATGAAGAACTGTGACTCGGTTGAGCAAGGGCACACGGGACTGTTTTTTTCTGCCCTCAAGATACATTCTTATCCAATGCTGTGAGTTTGTGAATGGCAGGATTTGGGATTGGATTTACTTTTACTGCATCAAGATTTGGGGCATGTAGTTTACATTGACTTGCCTCCAAGCATGTAGTAAACAATTACTGAACAGCTACAATGTGATCTCTTTAAAGCTGCAATCCTCCAGATACCCTGATTTGTGTATTTAACTCAGCATTCCTGAATTTAGTTCACATGGTCCAACTGCATCCTTATCAGTCATCGTCAGCCCAGGAGAGGTCTTCTTCAAACAGTACAGCAAACATAACCCACCAGCACTGCATTGTTCAGTAGAACAATCATTAAAGAATTTTATCTTGCCAGGAGTGGTGGATCACACTTTTAATCCCAGCATTGAGGAGGTAGAGGGAGACAAGATTTCTATGAGTTGAAGGCCAGCCTGGTCTACATAGTGAGTTCCAACCCAGCTACAGCTGCATCAGAAAACAGGATGGGTATCTCAACAACAACATCATCATCATCATCAACAACAACAACACCCAAAAAACCTCCCAAAATATTTTATTTTATTCAAATGAGTGTTTTGCCTTTATGTGCATTACATGCATGCCTGGTGCCCTGTGGAGATCAGAATAAGATGTCAGGTCCCCTGGAACTGGTGTTATAAATGGTGTGAGCCAGCATGTGGTTACTGGCAAATGAACTCAGGTCCTCTGCAAACACAAGCGCTCTTAACTGTTGAGCCATCTTTCCTGCTCCAAGTCAGTAGTAGAATGATTTAAAGTAAAGAAAAAAAAATATAGCCACAAGCACCCTTGGAGTTTGAGAATTTGATCACTCATATTTTAAGACCCAGTTAAATCCAGACCATAACAGATATACAGGTTTACATTTATTTCTCTTTGTTAAAAGATCAAAACAAATGATTTGGTAAAGTTGGTGTGAGGTTTTTCAAAAAGACCATTCATTATTGTCTTATATAAAATTCAACAAGTGCTAATTTTCATATGAGGCTGGGGTATAGAAATCAAGGATTTTCTCTAGTCCTTTCTGGAAGCATCTTGCTGTCTACGAACCACATGTTTTCCTTAGCCTATACATTAAGAACTGTATCCTGTGATAAGACTTGTGATTCAGCCATTGCAAAGTAACTCCCATGAAAGGGGAATGTGACTGTACAAGGGACAGATGAAGGCATGCCCCTTGACCTCTAATCGACCCTACGGATCAACTCAGCAAACATACCCTTCTGACTGCATGGTATGAAAACCACAGAGGAAATGGATTCCAAGGTGTGAGCTGGTCTCCTAGACTGTGCATGCGCTGAAGAGCAGCTTCTGTGAGGTGTGCTGAGGTAGTCTTTTCCGTGCTGTGAAAATACCTCTGAGGGATTTCGAAGGGGAAAAAAGTTATTTTGGCTCCTGTGTTTGGGGGTTTCAGTTCAAGGTCAACTGCCTCCATTGCTTTGGGCCTGAGATAGGACAAGTTACCATGGTGGAGAAATCACCAAGAACAGAAATTCCCACTTCATGGCAGGGGAGAAGCATCACGAAATAGAGGAAAATGGTAGCTTCCAAGGGCACACCCCTTGACCTCTAATAGACCCTATTGACTAAACTTTCAGTCACCTCCTAATGATGTCTCAGTGGGCTAATCTTTTGATAAGATCACAGTCTTCTCAGCTGAGGAGCAAGACTTCAACACCTGATTCACTTCTAGGACACTTTAAATCCAGACCATGACAGATACAGGTTCACATTTATTTCTCCTTATTTACAAAAAGGGTAAATGATTTGGAGGAGTTGTTATGAGTTTTTGAAAAGGACCATTCATTATGGTCACATAAAAGATAGCATGAGTGTTAATTTCTCTGTGGGCCAGGGGGAAAATCCCAGTCAGGAGGAGAGATGGTAGCATATTTACTAAGGCTACTGACCATGGGATTAGGCCAGAAAAAAAGGAATTAGATAATGTTGGATAAAAAAAGCAATTAAAGCACATGAGAAAGCTTTTAGTTGAATATTAGCATGACAGGATATTTTTGAGAAAATGGGATTTTCTAATAAATAAGTAGGGGTGTGAAATTAATAAAGCCTTGGTGAGTGGTTTAGGCGTTACATACTGTTTTCTGATAATTTTTAATGAGTTTAATGGAAAGGAGAAATCTACAAAATTTAGAAAATTGCAAGAGGTGGGAGGAAGTAGGCTTTTTTTTGGCAGGAGTATGGAGTCTTAAAACTCTCATTGGAGAGTCATTTGACAGTGCCTCTGTCAGGCTATGCCACAGTAGCCAACACCGCCTGAACAAGTGTCTGTCCTTCATTCATGCTGTGCATTTATAGACCATCATTTGAGATTTGCATCCCCAGTGGACTCGCTGCAGCATACAGGCTAGCAGAGGAGCTCCATGTATAATACCAAACGTCAGCATGGGTGGCAACAGAGGAAGCACAGGAAGGTTTCAGATTAGCAGCAAAAGGGTGTTTGCATTTCCAGCGTATTGGCTACATTTTATGGCCTACATTTGTAGGCAAGGGACTGGCAAGTACAGGTCTGGGAAGTCCGGAAAGCTAAAGGTTGGAAACATTGTGAAGTCTGGACAGATGACTTAGTACAGGGATTCTCATGGGTTGAGAATCCCTTTGGGGGGTCAAATGACCCTTTCACAGGGGTCACATAGCAGGTATCCTGCACATCAGATATTTACATTACAATTCATAATGGTAACAAAATTATAGTTATGTAGTAGCAATGAAATAATTTTATGGTTGGAGTTACCACAACCTGAGGAACTATGTTAAAGGGCTGCGACATTAGGAAGGTTGAGAACCACTGATTAGAAGGACCTTTTTATTAGAATAAATATAGGACATTTTAAATATATAGAAATAGGATAACTTATTAGAATAAAATGTTTTTATTGATTGATTCAATTCCAGTTTAGGAAGTTGTTCTGAGACTATTCCTAGAAATACTCAATCTCTTATGTTCCAAGACAGCCCTGTAGCATTGAAAGGTCTGTATTTAAAATTTCAAATAATAGCTAAAACATAAAACTCTAGGAAGGAGGATCAGTGGATAATGTGTTTTCTGTGCAATTATGAGGACCCGAGTTCAAATCACTAGAATCCATGGAAAGCCAGGTGGGGTGGTTTGAACCCAGGACTTCTGTTGCATGATGGGAAGCTGAGAGAAGCAGCACGTGGGCCAGGTAGCCTGCCAATTGCATGAATCAGCAAACAAAAGAGATACTTTTTCTCAAAAGAAAAGACTGAAGACCTACAGTTCTCCAGGATTCCTCTAGCATTGGGACCATTGAGATATCCAGTCTCACTGAACTACTCCTAGATTCTTGACGTAAGATAGTCATTGTTGGAAAACTCAGACCCTGTGGGAACGAAAGATGGGGGCTGGGGAAGAGGCAACGGAGTCATGTGGCATACAGTGTTTGAGCCAATCCCAGCCCTCTAAATCCTCTGCCAATCATATCTCGCTACACTATCACAGTACGTCAATGAAAGCTCTGTCTAATGAGGTAACTCAGAAGGGGGTGGCGGAGCATTAGCATCTGTTAGGTCTTAACAGCCACCGCTTTGGCCTCGGTTCCTTTTTGCTGTCTCACTGGTATTCTGTGAGCCATCTTAGATCTAATGCTGTGTACAGTAGATCAGGACTATTCGATGAGTGGCAGAAACCTATGGCACCTTGCTCTCCATCCCACAACCTTGACCTCCACGTTCCCCAAGGAAGTCATCCTGTAAGCCAGTCTAATAAATTTATACATATATTCATTGTGTGTGTATGTGTGTGTGTATATATATATCTCATTGTATCAATGTTGTTCCTTTAGAGTGCCCTGGCTAATACAGTGCCAAACCATTTAGGAAGAAGAAGAAGGAGGAGGAGCAAGAAGAGGAGGAGGAGGAGGAGGAGGAGGAGGAGGAGGAGGAAGAAGATGAAGATGCTGAAGAAGAAGAAGAGGAGGAGGAGGAGGAGGAAGAAGATGATGAAGAAGAAGAAGAGGAGGAGGAGGAGGAAGAAGATGAAGATGATGAAGAGGAGGAGGAGGAGGAGGAGGAGAAGGAGGAGGAGGAGGAGGAAGAATCATTCTTACTTAATAAATGAAGAGACCAGGGCCCAGAAGAGTAAAGTGTCTCATTTAAGGTCAGATGTTTATACATAGGCAATTCTGTAGCTAACCCTCAGTTTGTTGGATAACAGTGGCTGCATCTGGTAGTGGGGGAGCAGAGAGGAAGGACACTTACTCTGCTCTATGGCATTAAACAAGGGTTTATTTGTTACTCTTATAACAAGAACTTTTTTAAAAAAAAATGAAAAAACTCTTTGCTTTGAAGATTTGAAATAATGGGGAAAATGGAGCTTGTTGGAGTCCTTGGGAGGGGAGAATATCAAAGGTATCCGTTGTCTAGGAACCAGAGCTACAGCAGCAGGGCGAACAAAACCTGGGTCAAACAGTATCTAAAGCAACAACGGGCTGGGCAGCCCATGGAGGATACTGTGCTTCGTGACTTTTCAAGGGGCAATGGAAGAAAAACCTGCTCTCCCCACACAGAGAAGACACTGACTCTGAAGTCCAGCTCAGTGAACCAGTGAATTCAGGATTGTTTATAGGGATGACTTCCAGGTTCCTCAAAGGCTGCCAGCTCACTAGAATGTTCCACCCCAGCATTTCTCCTCCCTGCCTGAGGGAACGCTAATAGGGTCTTGTGCAGTTGGCTTCGGTAGCTCTGCCTCAAGACAGAAGTGGTCATGTTCAACCCGGAGGAGACAGCTACAGATGCACAGGCATGCGCGCACAGTAGTGTGCCCTGTGTGGGGAGGTCTCTCTGTGAATAAGCATGGCTCCGTAAATGGCTATGAGGATGAAAACAAGCAGCAGGATTCACCAACATGGGGATCTGACATCCTTTAAAGACTCAGTGACTGGGGGCTAGAGATGTGGTTTAGCAGTTAAGAGCACTCACTGCACTTCCAGAGGGCTGGGTTCAGTTCCCAGCACCCACATGCCACCCCACAACCATCAAGGGAATCCAGGGAAATAGAAATCAAGTCCTGCTTCGAGATTCTGTGAACCCTGCATGCGCTTGGTGTATTTGCAAAATGAAGGTAAACCACTCCTACTCATGAAATAAAACCATAAAAATTTAAAAACCACAGAATAATTAGGTTGGAGAGCAAAGCAGCCTCTGCATTTGGAATTCAGTGATATTCTTTCAAGAAGCCCTCTTTTATGAAATTGTCAGATGGGCTCAGGGCATGGGTGGTTCAGACACATAGTTTGAAGATGCTTTGAAGAATGCAAAGTTACGTGTGAAGTGAGACCATCCAAGAACTGTGTGTACTAAAACAAAGCTAGACACGACTGAGAGGTCAGCAGGGGTTAATGTTGGCTGCTCTTTCATCACTGTGACCATACACTTGACATGGATGAAGAGAGATTTTTTTCCTCACTGTTTCAAAGGGATGATCAGCCCATGGATGCTGTTCCCATAGAAGTAGGCAGACCATGGTGGTGGCAGGATTTTGACGCCTCCATGAGTGGGCTAATACAAAACTTTTTCAATCAGAAGTTAGTATCTGTGACCCATGGGCCAAATATGTCCCCGAAGTTAGGGTTGATTTTCATTGTTTTAAATGGTGAAAATGTTAAAGAATAATATTTCACAACAGGTGAGGGAAATGTATTGTGAAATGAAGTCTTGCGACATGGTAGGTTTCTGCCTGTGCTTTGTCTGGGGCTCTCTCCACCTTGCATTGGGGCAGGTGAGTGGGTGTAACAGGGACATGTGTACTTTAAGAACCAGAGCAAAACAAACCTTTTAAGTTATTCTGTGACTTTCCTTGGCAAGATGAGAACAAACTTCAATTCACCCCATAGGGCACCACCACCACCAGACCAAAAGAATGGTTCCATTCAAGTCTAGCTTAGTGAATTAATGAGTTTAGAAAGGTTACTTAGTGGAGCATGTGTGATTTAAAGGAAACTGTCACCAAAAGCCAACCAAGGCATGGATGAGAACTCACAAACTTGGAACCCCTGGAGATCTGTGTACAGCCCAAGGACAACACAGCCAGTTGGGTTGTCTCCCCTCCCCAGCAATTGCTTCTGCTTATATAACTGTTAAGACCTGTTAGTTCTGTAAGTTTCAAGACGTGCCTGGGACTTGTGAGGTGTGTTTATTTCCTGAGTCTTAAAGAGCTTCCCCTGTCTCTCTAAGAGGGAATGTAGGAAGTCTCTGTGTAACACAGGAAGACAATTAAAGAACACTTGAGGAAGACCATGGAGTTTGTGGATTTTCTCTGATGACTTTCTCAGATTCCATTTACCTGCTGTTTGTTTGCTTGTTTGTTTATACAGGCTTTTATTATGTAGTTCAAGATGGCTTCAGATTCATGATCCTCCTGCTTCAGCCTCCAGAGTGTTGGTATTACAGGTGTATAACACCATGCTTGGTAATCTCATTTGTTTTTTAGTTGGTTTGTTTGCCCCTGTCTTATAGTTATTACATAACAGTAATTATAAAACTAAACTTTTGTCACTGTTGTTTTCTACAAATCACTTAATATCTAATCACTAAAAAAATGTGAATGCTTTTGTCAGTCTGTTACTGGAGAAGAAAGTTACTGAGGGCAGTTTTGTTTTTTTGTTTTTAGTTTTTTGTGGCTGGGTCTTGCTGTGAACCCAGACTAGCCTTAACTCAAGGTCCTCCTTCCTCAGCATGAGGATTATGATCATAAAAGGCTGAGCCACTATGCCTTGCTCAGGACCATATTCTCATTGTATTCTACACTCCTTAGAACTTAGCATAAAGATCTGATGATACATATCAACCCCATTCCCCCAGGCCTTCTTAGTGTGTTACTATGTGAGGTCACACACACAATAATGATACCTTTTTGTTTGACAATGCCTAGGCTGTGTGGACACATGAGAGTGGTGTGAGATGAGGGGTATGGGATGAGGTATGTGGGATGAAAGATGAGGGGTAAAGGCTGAGAGGGGAGGAGAGAATTTCACTGGTAAAACAAGCTGCCAAAGCTCTGGTAGTAACTTACCCTGTGCAAATACTGCCCAAGGCAAGTGCCGGGGTTATAATCAGGAAGCATTTTGTTGAGGTTGGCAGGGACACAGGAAACTTGGAGCATTTCCTGGGCCATCTTCCTTAGAAAAGTAGTTGTTTTTCTGTGCTGGGGTTTTGTTGAACTCCTCCTGTCCAGTCTCCCCCCTTCCCTCTTCCTCCTTCTTCTTCCTCTTCCTCCTCACTTCCTCCTCCTCCTCCTCTTCTCTATTTTACATTTGTTTATCTTAATTTTTTCATGTTGTGTGTGTGCCCTTTGCGTAGGTATATATATGTACCCTGTATGCAGGTATATGTATGTATCTACGTCGTTATGTTCAGGTATATGTGTGTGCATGCCCTTATGTAGAGTACATGTGTGTATTTTTTCCCTCATGTGCAGGTATATGTATGTGTGCCCTCATGTTCAGGTATGTGTGCCCTTGTGTGCAGGTATCTTTGCATATGTATGTGTGCTCTTATGTACATGTGTGTCTGTGCATGTACATGTGTGTGTGTTCCCTTTTGTGCAGGTACATGTGTGCCCTTGTGTGCTGGTATGTCTAGTAGCATAGGCATATGTAGAGGTCAGAGGCTGAGGTCAGGAAATCTTGCTTAATTCTTCTACATCTTACTTTTGAGTAAGGGTCTCTCTGACTCTGGCACTTCATTGTTTTGGTTAGACTGGCTGGCCAGTGAGTCCTTTGGATCTCTCCTGTCTCTGTCCCTCAGTGCCAGAATTAGAGATGTACCTAACTATGGCAGACTTTTATGAAGATGCTGATGATCGGAACCCAGATCCTCATGGCTGTACAAGAGTTTTATACTGAGCCATCTCCCCAGATCCAGTTTTTTGTTGTTTTTTCTGTCTGATATGTGTGTATGTGTGTGAGACTATGTGAATGCACGTGGAGGTCAGAGGTCAACCTCAGGAAACTTTCCACAGGAGTTGTTCCACAGGGTCTCTCACTGGCCTAGAACTCACCAATTAGGTTAGACTGGCCAACCAAAGAGCACCAGGGAGCTTTCTGTCTAAACCTCTCCAATTCCAGGACTACAAGAACTTGCCTCTGTGCCAGCTTTATGTATGTTTCCTGGGGATCTAAGTTGGAGCCTCATACTTTCTCAGTGAGTGGTTTGAATGAAAATGCCCACCACGGCTTCACATATCTGAATACTTGGTCCCCAATTGGTAGAACTGTTTGGGAAGGATTAGGAGGTGTGGCTTTGTTGGAAGAGGAGTGTCACTGGGGGTAAATTTTGAGATTTCAGAAGACTCTGATTCCTAGTGCTCTCTCTATCTCTGTCTCATGATTGTCAATCAAGATGCGAGCTCTCAGATGTTACTTGGCTCCACCATCATGGACGCTTAACTTTTTGAATGCATAAATCAAATGAAATGATTTCCTTTATAAGTTACCCTGGTCACAGCAATAGAAAACTAACTATTACACACATCAAAGGTTAGATTTTGGAATGCAGAGTAAAAGACAAAAGAAGAGAGACTAGAGTCTCTAGACAACAGAAGAGACTGTGTTTATTAGTCCACACGTGGAGGGGCAGCCTCTCTCCCACAGGAAGGGGAGGGAGTTAACTGGTTAGAGCTGTTACAGGGGTATACTAGGGGCCTAGCTCTAGGAAGTTGATACAGTGGCTAAGGGTATGAGAAAATTCCAATGACCTCCTCTTCCTGGGTTTATTTGTCCCAACAGGGCAGTGCTATCTTTAGAAACTGGGAAGGGTGTGATTCACTGATGATAGTTCAGCAATGACAGCAAGACTGCCTCAGTGGGACTTCTTGTTTTCTGTAGCTGGGGCATACCATCAGCACGCACTTTGCCAATAGAGCTCCCTCCCCCTTCCCCCATTTTGTTTGTAATTCACAAATATAAACTGATAGTAATTGTAGGTATTTTGGAGACAGTATTTTTAAACGTGTATGTGTTATATAGCATATCCATGGCCTCATATGCTTGTTTGTGGGGAGAAAATTCAAAGGTCTTCTATTTATAAATACTCAATATGTCATTGTCAATCATAACTACCATGCTATGCAATTCCTTTCTGTGTAGAGTGTTCCTGCTGACCAGATTCTGCCCATCCCCAATCTGGATTCGCCCCTTCCCCATCCCTGGGGCTCCAGCCTTTGACAATCATTTTTTTCTCTATCTAACCTTCTGGATTCTGCTTCTGGTTTCTGAGTTTTGACTTCCTTCTTTGCCTTCCCTTCCTACCTGCTACTTTTTCTAAGATTCAGGTGAGTGGCATGTGGGTTGCATTGTTTGAACCTAGATTCGTGGATTCAGGTGGGAAAGTTTGATCGCCCCTCCTTTTACAGATAAGGAGATTGGGCACAGAAAAGCAAATCATTTGTCCAGGGTACATGTCTGCTTCGGGAACACTGCTCCAAGGTACTTTACAGGACTCCCCCACCTAGCATACAAGACTTCTGCCCCCTACTCCAGGATTATTCTTTGCTACACCCCCAGTCTGACTTGTCTTTGTATCTCAGGAACTGGGACAGGACCCATGACCAGGAGCATGTTAAAAACGCTGGGTTAGAAACATAGATAGCTCCTCTCCACCATTCCGCCTGCTTTGAAAGCGCCTATGAAATGCGTGGGGATGTGGCAGCCACTCTGTTAAAACTTTCCAGGAGGGCGAGTCAGCAATGTTGATCTTCAGCAAAATGTTCTCACCACTGTACAACAGCAATTTTACTTCTGGGAGTTTGTCCTTCTGTGCTTTCTTTAGCTGAGATCAACACCTTGACCAAAAAACAACTTAAGGAGGAAAGGGTTTCTTTGGATTACCCTTCCACAGCACAGTTCATCACTGAGGGGAGTCAGGGCAGAGGCAGGAACCATGGAGGAAAGCTGATCATTGGTTTGCTTCCAGACACACACTCAGCTATTTTCCTTATATTTCAATTAAAAAAAAAGAAAGAAAGAAACTGTCACAAACATGCCTAAAGAGAAAGTACTAGAGAAGTTTCCTCATTTGAGATTCCCTTCTCCCAGGTGACTCTGGTTTGCATCAAGTTGACAAAAACTAACTAGCTCAGATATTCTCTTCAGGAAATAGTCACAGAAGTGCGTGTGAGAATGCGTAACTAACTATGTCACTGCATCATTGTTTATAATGTACAATCTGGAGAAGTCCAAATGCCCAGTGAGAGTTGGGTTAGTTCTCCACAATCGCTTCTTGAACTTTTGGCTAAGAGCAACGGAAGAACTGGTTAAAATCTAGTTAAAATCTATCTATCTATCTATCTATCTATCTATCTATCTATCTATCTATCTACCTATCATCCATCTATTATCTATCTATCTATCTATCTATCTACCTATCATCCATCTATCATCTATCTATCTATCATCTATCATGTGTGTGGCATGGAGTGGAACCAGAGGACAACTGTGGGAGTCAGTCTGCTTTTTCCTCTATGTGAGTTCCAGGGGCGGAACTTAGTTAATAGCCATGGGGTCAAGCAGCTTTATCCACGTATCTATCCTAATGATGCAGAGTGTAATATGTGTCTAGGATGGCATAGTTTGCAACAGTGAAAAATAGGACATAGTTAATGCTCAAGTGGTCACCATTGGCAAAGAGGAGAATTCCATTCAGGAGGGTATTATACATACTCCCAACACATTTGTGATTTGATTCTTAAGCTCTGTGTTCACTGTATAATTGTGCATGTGTATGTGTGTGTGTGCATGTGTGTGTATGTGTGTGCATGTGTGTGCATGTGTGTGTGTGCATGTATGTGTTTGTGTGTGTGTGCGTGTGTGTGTATGTGTGTGCATGTGTGTGTGCATGTATGTGTATGTGTGTGTGTGCATGTGTGTGTGTGTGCATGTATGTGTTTGTGTGTGTGTGCGTGTGTGTGTGCATGTATGTGTTTGTGTGTGTGTGCATGTGTGTGTATGTGTGTGCATGTGTGTGTGCATGTATGTGTATGTGTGTGCATGCATGTGTGTGTATGTGTGTGCATGTGTGTGTGTGCATGTATGTGTTTGTGTGTGTGTGCATGTGTGCGTTTGTGTATGTGTGTGTGTGTGTGTGTATGCGTTCTGCTATGAAGCTCTATCTCCAGTCCCTTATCCTTCTTTTCATTCTTCATACTTCTTGGTATTTCTAAAATAATAAGTAATTAGCTGAGAAGAGAATTTAAATGTTTATAATTTTTAGTGACATGGAAGAATGACAATTAGCTATTATGTTTAAGTAAGCAGATTGTAATGAATATTGTGAACAGCATCACTGTGTACTTTTAAACCAGTATTTAGGTAGGGGTGAGACTGGAGAGATGGTTCAATGGTTAAAAAGAGCACTGTGTGGCTTCCAGACAAGGTGTGGGTTCCCATGCCTACAGCCACTAACCATCTGTAACTCCAGTTCCAGAGGATTAATGTCCACTACTGGCCTCTGAGGTCACTGCATACACGTGGCACACAGACATACATCCAGGCAAACCATCTAAATACATAAAAGAACCATAAATCTTTGAGAAGTAAGATATGATCAAAATATGTTGGTTACAAATTTAAGGAGAAATTAAAAAACATGATAAGCTTTTGCTACTTTTATACACTGGCAGTGGTGACTTCTATTTCTAAAGGAACCAGTCTCACATTCATATTAAAATACTTTTGTATTAATTGGTCTTTATCTTGGTCCATTTTCTATCTTGATACCTGACTTTCTAAGGAAGAAACTCCAGCAGGGCTGGGAGACAGTCTTCTTTTCACTGTGTTTCTTCAATATTCTCTGTCTTCTGCCTTTGTCACCAGTCAGTCTCCATGAGGTTTCAGACTTTATTTCTGTCATATCTCTAATGCAGCTGATCTTGGGATTATCCACACCCCAATCCTGACACATTGCAAAACTCTCATGAGTTTTCTATTAGCCCATCTGAGTTTCATTTGAAGTTCCTTGTGGACAGAGGTCAGAGGCTTGGACAATAAATTGCTTCCAAGGAGTCAAGGATGCTGATAAGCTGCAAACTGACTTTAAAACTCTGTGCTAGTGAGGCTTGTGGGGACACTCAGAAATTCCATGCTGTCTTACCAGAAAGACCATTAAGAATTAAGAGCCTGGAATTCCTCACACTGTATGAGATGTTTAAGGAGCAGAGTGGTTACATTGGAATGAATTCAGGGAAGCAATCTTGATCTGTGTTCTCTCTGACTCACTGCGATGGAAAGCATGCTCAGATCCTGGGTGACAATATGTGGGCTCATGACCTTGGCCTAGTAGAATTTCTTAAAGAAGTCATAACTGGTAGAAAGGCATCAAGATGGCGGGAGGAGGCCAGCTACTTCATAAAAATGGAAATGGTTCCCTGGAGAAAGAGAAACAGCAGAAGTCAGGTTCATTTGGAGCGTTCCAGCATATGTTCTGAATTTGAAAACATTGTGCAGAAGGAAAGCGAGGAAATCAGAGTTTTCTGCACAGCTTAGGAAATGTGTGGGCAAGTGTTTGTCGTGGGAGGACTCAATTACAAGAGCTTCTCATCCCTTTCTTATGTCTAGATCTCTTCACCCCCGGACCCAAAACAGAACAGAAAGTTCTAGGTGAATGGATTGACGACCCCATCAAATTGCCTTTGCAGAGGTCAATGCTTGGCTCTCTCTGTCTGTATATCAGGGTTTTGTGGTTGCAAGTGGCAGAAATTCCTTAAGCTGAACCAGAAATTGCCATAGTAGCTGTGGTCACTGAAAACCCAGAGGGTAGTGTACTTCAGATATGTTGGGAGTCAAAGGCTCACACAATGACATCAGAACATGTGGATTCGTCAGTCTCCTGGTCGTGTTTACCCTGAGCAAGGTTGACTTCTCGTCAAGCTAGAAGAGCCATCTGGATCTAATGAGCTTACCAACCAGAAAGCCTATTTTCTTAGTAGCTCTAGCAGACGCCTACTGCTGATTCTTATGGGTCTGGTTTTGTCACATGCAGGGAAACTAAATGCCCCCAACAACTAGGCCTGGAGTCTGTGTTGTAAATTAAGGAGATGATGCCAGCCAATTAAAATGACATAGGAAATGATGGAGGGATTTGGATCTCCTGGACATGTGGGCACGCCATCCTGAGAGGAGGAAGTAATAATGTATACTGGTATGTCAAAAGCCTTATAAATCAGTTCTCTACCAGAAGCTCTGAGTTCTGAAGATCAACATGACTGCAGCTAATATACATAGCTACATAGCACACAAAGTAAATAATATTGCCTGAGCTGGGAGAAGAGGGTCACAGCCCGTATTCTTCCCTGCTATAATTTGTTCTACAATGACTAACTCTTTAGCCACAAATCTATGACCAAGGTCTTATCACCATAGAAACTTCCTTTGAAGGGACAATTAGCATCTATTGTTATCATTGGGGTGTCATCATCTCATCGGGAGTTGCTAATAATGGTGTTCCTTTGGTTTGCCAGGCTTTTCTATAGCCTTTGTGTTGTAACCAGTTTCTTGAGGTCATGGCCACATCAACACACTACCAGGCAGCTAATTAGTGGCTTGTCAACTGCCCACTTGGTTCTCACAACTCTCTTCTACTTTAGACTTAGTAGAGGATCTGAGGTGCATAAATAAAGAAAAGCTAGTGAGGGTAATTCTGGACTTGACAGCCATGTCACAAAAAGATCCACGTTACATGAAGTGATTACATGCTGGTCAAAGAAGAAGAATAAATTATTATAACAGGATTTCCCCTTTGCCTGTTAGCCCTTCCCAAGAATGATCAAGCAGAGGAGCTCTGAAAATCAATGGCAGTACTTCCCAAAGGCTCGCCTTTGGATCCCTGCAGAAAGGCTGCCCAAGGTACCCTTTGATTGCAACCATCACAATGTGCTTAGCTAAATTAAGGAGGAAAATGATATTTTTGGAACAGATATTTGAGTAAATAGAGGAAGTTTGTTGAATTGAGAGGATCCTGGGACAATCACTCCACATAAAACGGAATGCCATATATGTATGGTACTTGCTGGAAATACAGATGCCAGGCTTAAAACCAGTATTGCTAAATCAGCGTCTCAGAGAGTAGGGGGTCTTCACCCCTCTGTTTTTATGAGGTTACCCAGGTGAGTCTTGTATCCACAAAAGGTGGGGCTAATCCTAGGCACGATGGGGAGGCACAGTGCTGTACATCTCTGTAACAGCATACCTGAGATAACTAACTTAAAACAGGAAAGTTTTATTTTAGCTTACAGTTTTAGAGATATTACTCTGTAGCAAATTGGTTCTTGTCTTTTGTACCTGCTGCAAAGCAGACTATCATGTTTGGGGACAGGTGGTGGAGACAGATAATCACCTCATGGTGGACAGAAGAGAAGGAGGAGGGGCTGCTGCTGGTGGTGGTGTGTGTATGTGTGTGTGTCCCAATTTCTCCTTGAAGGGCATACTACTGGTTTGCAAGAATTCTGGCTAGTCCTCAGCTTTCAAGTATTCTACTATGTCCCAGTAGCACTATAAGCTGGAGCTTTGCCTTTGAAACACTTGGGCCTTTGGGAGATATTTATTCAGACCTTTTAGAAGTAGTAGTTATTGCTGAAACACGAAGAGAATGGTAGAACAAAAAACATACAAAGCCAAACATATTGGAAGAGTTAGTAAGTTCTTTTTTGGGGGGAGGGTTTCAGATTTTATTGGTTCAACAACCAGCAGCAAAGAAAACGTTAAGTATCACTCCGGGGGAGTCAACGTAGACGTGAAAGCCACTCTTGGAAAGCTGTAAGTAAGTTCTAAATGTGCTTTCTCTCTTCCTTCCAGGATTTTCTCAGGAGCACAAGGACAAACTCATAGTCAACATTTCAAGACTGAAAGTCCTTGCAGATTTCCACTGGCTGCAGTTACTCCATGATGTAGTAGAGCTGACTTCTTGAGGGTTGGGTCTGAAAGTGGGGTTCACATTAGTGTACATCCATTGTATTCGTAGCCAGACATTTCAAAGGTCAGAGAGTTTTGAGGCTAAGAGCTTGGGCTTTCTTTCTTTCTTTCTTTATTTATTTATTTATTTTGGTTTTTTGAAACAGGGTTTCTCTGTATAGCCCTGGCTGTTCTGGAACTCACTCTGTAGACCAGGCTGGCCTTGAACTCAGAAATCCGCCTGCCTCTGCCTCCCAAGTGCTGAGATTAAAGGTGTGCACCACCACCATTAAAGGTGGCTGAACTTGGGCTTTTAAATCATAGAAAAGTGGATTCAGATGCTTCTCTTCTGGTTAGACTGGGAGTGACGAACAAATTACTCAATCCATTAGCATATGTTAATTGTATAACATAATGAACTTCAGGACGTGCACCCAATTCAGCTTGATCATTCACTGCTCCCACTTGCCATCCTTTTGATAAGCACCTCACCCTTTACCAATGGTCCATCGTCTACTGTCATTTCTTGAAAAAAGAAATCTAGACTCCACAAAAGAGAGAAAACACATGATATTTGTGTTTTTCACTGTGACTCACTTTCCTCCTGTGTAACATAAGAGCAGTGAAAACACTTCATGTAGCTGTTGAAACTGAGAGGGCAGCTGTGGCTTTCTCAGCACAGGGCTGACATGATGTCTACAGTAATGAGATATAACTAATAAATAACTTATAACATATTTACTATAATATAGAATAAATGACATATTTATTCTATATTGTTTATAAATAATATATAACTTATTAATAAATAACTAATAATATGTATTATGTCTATATATAGTAGATACAATAATACACACACACACACACACACACACACACACACACACACGTATCACCTAGAGATGATCCAGAGATGGTATCTCCTCTCGGAGTCTAGGGAAGGACGAAGGTCATCAATGCCCTTGAGGAACATCCCAAAACAGGAGACTGGCAAATGTTCCCATCCTCTCCTTTTCCCCACCGTTGAACCTTCTTAAAACTTAACCTTATCCCTGAGCCTCTCTAGTTGGAATGCATCCAACTATAGGGTTCTGGTAATGGCATCTTCCTTCTATGTGCTGGAGTGAGGAGACTTTCTGTTGCTTCATAGTCGCCAAAGGGGAGTGTCTCTAAGAAAGCCAGGCCTTTCTATAGTTCACCTTGATCTCACCTTAGAGATCTATATTCTATCCTGAAAAGTTGACTAGTGGTTCCCCCTTCACCAGTGCAGCATCAAAGAATAGAATTGTCAAAATGCAAGTGTAAGGTGATAGCAGGTGAGTGCTTGCCTAGGAAGGCAGTGTACAGGCGTAAGAACAACTTCAGGAGCAATCACAGCGCTTATCGTTATGGCCGTGATGGCTTCGTAGATGAACCACTGTCTGTTAAAATGGAACAAATTGTAGAGGCAGAGAGATGTTCCTGTGCTTAAAGCACATGCTCTGCATGCCTGGAGAAATTGATAGATCCTTCATAGATCCCCACGACCCAAATAAAAGCCAGTCACAGTAGCACGGGTGTCTGTTAACTCTGTGATCCTATGAGAAGAGAGGAGAGAGACACGAGAAGCCCCAGAGTTCTAAGGTCAGCTTTTTAGTCTAGCTTTTGCAGTGGGGAATGACAGTAGAGCTTGTCTCAAATGAGGCAGACAACCTTCATGTATGTTCTACCCATGTACTTGTACTACCATATATGAAACATGCGCACACCGTGATACACATACAAGATGGAGCAATTTGTAAATTTCAAATATGGTTTAATGCACCTCGGTTACGTCTCAATATGATAAGCCTCTTGAATAAGGAGCACATGGAGGGCTGTGTGGTGTGTAGCACCTTCTAGTGCTGCCTCATTTAAGACTCTGTGAGGGAAAAGCTCAGCATGTTTTGCCTGCTCGCCTCCCCGTGCTGGCCAGTTCATCTACTCTGTAGCATCTTACTGATAGGATCATCTCTGTGACTGCCATTTCCACACTGATATCAGAACCCAACTTCTTCAGCCTTCCAATATGTACTGAAGACTAACAGCCCGCTATCAATCCTCTGGGCCTTTGGCACCAGATTGGATCCACTGAAATATTCAGCATTGTGGACTGAGCAGTTAACATGTCCTCAGTGTGTCCATTGTGCAGGCAGCCATTATTGAATTATTTAGACAGTATCATGTAAGCCAGTACAATAATCTCCTCTTCTTTAACACACACACCCACCCACACATACACCCACACCCACACCCACACCCACCCACCCACACACCCACACACACAGACACACACACACACACACACTCATTTAGGGCAACTAGATCAGTCATTCAAGTACTTTGGAAGTATGAGGTCCTAATTCCTAGCACCCATGTAAAAGTTGGCATGTTGCTTGTCTATACTCCTAAAAGGAGGCTCCCTGGTACTCATTGGGCTGGTGCTCTAGCTCAGTCAACAAGCTTCAGGTACAAAGAGAGACCCTGTCCCTCCAAATAAGGTGGAAAGTGATAGAGAAAGACATCCAATATCAACCTGTGGTCTTCGCATACACGAACACACATACACACATGTACACACACACACACACACACACACACACACACACACACTCCAATGGCTTAGGAATCAGAAGACAAGGATACCAAGCCTGACTACTCTATATACTCAGCTAGGTCTTTGGATGAGTCTTCGACTACTTGAGTCTTCACTCTTTATCATAGTTAAAGTGAAAGTGATGGACTGGTGTATGTCTGAGGTCTCATCCAGTCGAAAATTTTGGTTATGTAATAGCTTTTTGGCCAATAGGTAAATTTGTCAGGTATCAGTTTCCTCAATTGATCGTCTAACTCTGTGGTAATTCTTCCCTGTGTTTAATCGATCTGCTGAATTCTCAGATCTCAAGCACAACAGACCAATGGAATGAACTTTTTCAAGCTCAGAGAAGAAATCAATATAAGCCCGAGGTCTTCATGTTAAGCCTGTTATCAGCACCTGCAGATTCATAAGCAGCTCTCTGATGAAGGATGTAAGCTAACAATGGATCTTGAAGGTGAAGCTTACAAAGAAATATGCTCAAGTTTCCTTAACAGAGGCTTAACCAACTGTACAGGAGCTTAGTGGACTCCCCCACAGTCTCTGCTGCCGAGCCATCCTGGTATGCCTTTGAGGGCCTCTGATCTTTCTCCTCTGTCTCCTTCTTACTGTTCAAGAATGATTTTGGGAATATAAGACTCCTTGTGTTCCTTATGTTTATTTTACTGATTTTTTAGATACGGTTTCACTATCTAATCTAGGCTGGTCTTGAACTCTCAGTCTCTGGATTTAGCCTCCCCAGTGCTAGGATAACAGGCATGTGACACCATTGCTAGCTCATGCTTCAAATCTGTAAAATGGGTGTAGTGATACCATTAGTTTGAAGATTGATAGAGATGCTATTCCATGCTTAATATTTAAGACTGTCTCTGGAATACATCTTTAAAGAAATGTTAATTGCAACTATTCTCTGTCTCTGTCTTTGTCTCTATTTCTGTGTGTGGGTCTGTGCAGGTGCCTTTGGAGGTCAGAGGTCGATGAAAATATCACTCTTCAAGTAGCTTGTGTTTTGAGACAGGGCTGGTCACTGAAACCAGAGGCTCCTCAATTAGGCTAGTCTGTCTGGCCAGCAAGACCCAGGGACCAGTCTGTCTTCACATCCTTGGTGCCAGGAGTACAGACAGGTTCTTTGTAAGGTGCTGGGGATCAAAATCAGATCCCCATGTTTGTTCAGCACATGCTTTACTGACTGGCTACCTCCCCATGACGGTTTTAGTTATTAATGGCAATGGGCAATATAGTTATTTTGGAGCATATATCATGCCTGCGAGACAGTGGAGGCTGCTTTGGGTATCTTTGTGTTTGAGGGGGCTGAGCACCCAGTAGGTGTTCGGCGGAAATCTTCCTTTTTTTTTTCTTTTTGATAAAGTTAGAAATGATGACTAATAGCAAATTCAGGGACTCAGAATGTTAATTTCCATTGGACACATAGCCTCTGTATGAATCTTACTGACTGCAAAGGAAATGTCACCAACTGTCAGAGATAGAGCAACACATTGCTCAAGCATATGTGTGAGGGAAACCAGAAACTTGTTATTGTATGTGTGAGGGAGCCGTAACCAACACAGTGAGAGAAATGCTCTGTGTTCTTCATTGGCCTCCAACAGTGTATTTAGATGCATTTTAGTCTTCCACGAGCTTAAGAGGATTGTGTATCAGTGTACTCCTTTGGAGGAAGGTCACAGGCATGGTTAGAACTTCAGCAGGGAGCTGCCCCTTCCCCAGTGCAGTTTCTCTCGTCTCTGGATACCATTTTCTTCTCTCAAGAGTGACTCATTCACTTCAAAGCATCACCGATGGCTTGAAGGCTGAGTGGAAGAAGTGTCAGATACATTCATGTGGGATGTTCATCGCTCCCAGGATGATGAAAGCCTCTGGCTTGGGAAGAGGACAGAGCAGCTGGGATATTACTCAAACTGTACGCTGACTCAGGCATAGCGTCAATTTTGGTCACTCTGCAGGGAGAAGCATTTACTGTTGGTGTCTAGCTCTTCTGCCATTTGTCCAGCTGGAATGTGAATGAGAAACTCTGCCTGGCCCTACTTCCAGGCCTCTGAAACCCATGTCTGTGAACAGCCTGAAGGTTTGTGCTCCAGATGTCCCGCCAGCCCTTCCAGCTAGAGGGACAGGCATAGATGCTTTGGAACTGATAGGGACTCAATAATGAAGTTTTGATCCAAGTGGGTTAGCATAGAACCTGCTGGAATTTCCCTGGCACTTGGGAACATTCTCTCTCAGTAATGAGGAGAATTCTGTAATTAGACTTGCTGGGTTCTAACCCAGATGCAGTTGTCTCCTAGCTGTATGAGTGTGCTTCTGAACTGAGTTCATCTTCTTTTCAGAGACAACTGATTTCGTAAGCTGTCACAGAAACTGGCTGTACCTTAAGCAAGCACAGTTTATTCAAAGGCTGTCAGGACGTTGAACATCGTAGGGTTGTAAGGCAGGTGAGACTTGGACAGGAAGGCGGATGGGACAGGACATTTGTCAAACCGTACTCACAAGACAGTGTTCTATGGAAGGAATAATGTAGAGTGAGAGATAATGACTTTTAAGAATTTGGGATCCTAGGGGGCCCCTAAACAAAACTGTACAGATATAAATTTTCCATGGTCATTAACTGAGATAATGCTATCGCAGCACTCTGCCTGCCCCAAGACTGGCTTTTCAGTGAGTGTAGGCTGGGGTGGCACAAGTGTGTAGTGTGTAGTGTGGCACATTTCCCTTTTGGTAACATGCTGAGTACTTTCATGTACCAAAGATGCTAGAACTTATGGGGAAAGGCTCTATGTAGGAATCAGCTCAACTTCTCTATGCTCAGTAAATTGTGTGGATGTTGTTTCTAACAACAGGGGCTTCCTTTCAGTCTGTGGAGAGCAACCTATTGTCTTGACAACAGCTTGGGTTGTTTGGGGATTCCCATGGGATCTCTTTAACCAACAACTCAATTAGATATAACACAATCTCTGCATTGGAAGCTTCGTTTGGTGACAAGAGATGGCAGACTGGGACTTGGTCTCTCCCTAGTTTGACAATTTCATTTAGAACACCTTCATCTATCCATCCATCTATCTATCCATCCATCCATCCATCCATCCATCCATCCATCTATCTATCTATTTATCTATCTATCTATCTATCTATCTATCTATCTATCTATCTATCTATCTACATTAGGAAGCTTCTACTGCATTAGGTAGGTGTACTAACCCTCTAATAGCTCTTAATCTTAGTTGTCTCTTCCCATAGTCCCTCCCTTGTCACTCTGTCCTTTCCCCACCCTCTCTTGACCCTACCATGCTACCCGCCATCCCCATCCATCCTTAACTACATTCTATAATAACAAGATCTATCTGTACCCCTAGTCTCTTACTCTATACTTGTCTTCTGTGGTTCTATGGATTGTAGCTTGCTTATCATCAACTAAACATCCACTATTCACATATAAGTGAATGCATCCCATACTAATCTTTCTGGGCCTGGGATACCTCATTCAGAATGTTTTTTTCTAGTTCCATCCATTTACCTGTGAACTTCATTACGTTATTATTTTTAAATGCCAGGGTAATAGTCCATTGTGTAAACGTATCACATTTTCTTCATTCTTCTGGTGAGGGACATCTAGGTTGTTTCCAATTCCTGGCTATTACAAATAAAGCAGTACTAAACATGGTTGAGCAAGTGTCTTTATGGTAGAATGAAGTGTCCTCTGGCTTTATGCCCAAGAATGGTAGAGTTGACTCTTGAGGTAGATCAACTCCCATTTTCTTGAGGAATCAACACACTGATTTCCATAATGGCTGTAAAGTTTGCACTCCCACCAGCAATGGAGGAGTGTTCCCCTTACTCCATACCTTCACTGGCACGAGCTGCCTCTTGTTTTACTAATCTTAGTCATTCTCATGGGTGTAAGATGAAATCTCAAAGTAGTTTTGTTTTGCACTTCCCTGATGGCTAAGAATTTGAACACCTTTTGTGTCTCAGCCATTTGAGTGCTTTCCTCTGTTGAGAATTCTCTGTTTAGATCTGTAACCATTTTTAAATCAGGTCACTCGTTTCTCTCATACCTAGTTGTTTTGTGTTCTTTATGTATCTTGGATATTAGTCCTTTGTCAGATGTGCAGTTGGTAAGAACCTTTTCCCATTCTGTAGGCTCTGTCACCTTGTCCAAAACACGATGCCCTTTGCCTTACAGAAGATCTTCAGTTTCATGAGGTCCATTGTTGATCTTAGTGCCTTACAGAAGATCTTCAGTTTCATGAGGTCCCATTGTTGATCTTAGTGCCTGAGCTATTGGTGGCCTTTACAGAAAGCCTTTTCCTGTGTCATGAGTCCAGGTATTCCTTACTTTCTCTTCTATCATGTTGAGTATATTTGGTTTTATATTTTGGATCCATTTGGAGTTGACTTTTGTGTACTGTGATGAGGATGGATCTATTTGGATTCTTCTACATGCAGTCATTCAGTTTTAATAGCACCGTTTGTTGAAGATGCTGTGTGTTTTTCCAGTGTGCATTTTTGGTTTCTTTATAACAAATCAGGTGTATATAAGTGTGTTCATTTATATCTGGGTTTTCAATTCTATTCCATTGATCATCATGTCTGTCTTTGTGCCAATAGCTCATTGTTTTTATTTCTACAGTTTTATAGCACGACTTAAAATCAGGGGTGGTGACACTTTCCATAGTTCTTCTGTTACTCAGGACTGTTTTTTTTTTTTTTAAACTATCCTGGGTTTGTTGTATTTCCAAATGAAGCTGAAAACTGTCCTTTCAAGATCAATTACAGGACGTTTAGACAGTGTTTCTCTCTTAGACACTGCATGTCCATCCCTGCCCTCCATTCCCTCTTGAATTCATGACTTTAATTACTACTGTTTTATATACAACACACACACACACACACACACACACACACACACACACACTGACCGAGTCCATTTAGTTTTGCTTTTATATGCATGTGTTGAGACAGGATATTGCTATAAAATCCTGGCTGACATGGAACTTATGCAGACAAGGCCAGTCTTAACCTTATAGAGATCTTCCTGCCTCTGCCTTTTGAGTGCTGGGATTAAAGGTGTGTACTGGACCCTTTCTGCCTTGTTTGTTTTGTTTTATGAGTTTTAAAAACATTTATTTACCTTACATTATGTCTAGGAGTGATTTGACTGTGAATGTGCATGCCAGCAGATTCTCAGAGTCAGAAGAAGTGTCCTGAAAATAGAGTTTTGGACTGTGAGCCACCATATGGGCACTGAGAACCAAATTCAGTCCCTATGCAAGAGTATCAAGTACTTGTAAGTGCTGAGCCATCTCTTCAGCCCCTCACACACACCTTGGTTTTTGAAACAAGGTCGCTCACAGGGGAAAAAAAAATGACAATGGCAATCTTAGATCTGGAGAGGCAGAGTTAGGGGGCTTTCTGGAACGTGGTGGTCAGCCAGTCTTACTGAACAGAAGCACTCCAGATTCTGTGAGAGACTTTGCTCAAAAATCAACTGGGAACCTACTTCTTGTTGTCTTTGGATATGATGAGTTTTGATCATTAGTGATAGTCACTGGTCCTGTATACTGAAGAAAAATTATTTGCACCAATCAGTAATTCATTATTTCACTTATCCAATGGGTATTGAGTTCCCACTTTGTGTCTAGAACAGAGCTAAGGGCTAGGGAAATGTTAAATGAAAGCAAATGTAGTTCATGTCTCCATGGTACTAAGCATTTGGGGATAATGTTCAACATGTGTCCAGTGGTATAAATTCAAACAAGATCACTCTGAGAAGTGATTTTGAAGATATATGTACTGTTGACGGAAGAAGAACCATGCTTGTTCAGGTGCCAGGAACATATTCCCTGTAAGAGATGACAGAGGAGCTGGTATTACCAAGTCTAAAGGAGAACTCCACAGAGCACATGCCCAAACTATCTCTGTTCCAGGGCTGGAAGTCTGTGGAGACCATGGGTCCCACAGAAAGGCTAGTGTAGCAACAGTCATTGTATAGTTTACGGGACTGGAAAGTTGGGTGGGTTGTTCATTCACTCAGGCTTTGTAGCTTCATTTAAGGAAATTTTATCAATAGTTCTCAAGCATGGACGTGACTCAGTATCATCTGCACCGGGAAAACAGTGAAGCTAAGGTTTGGCAAGAGGATACAATGTGGCTGGAGTGACAGCCATACCCAGAAGATGATGCAGGAGTCTACAGAAGTTTGTTTTGGTGTTTGCGTGTATTGCAGATGACAACTGTTCAGAGAACTGGCCCACCAGGCATGTTGTCACCCAACATTTGATAATTGACAGCTCAAATGCTGCCATTAATGCTGGCCTCTAGGGAGGCCTCATTAGCACTTAGAGAATCTACAACATTCCTCACAGGCATCACAGTGACTTCCAGAAAAGGAACTGTGGAAGAAGACAATACAGAGTTGATAAATGTATCATTTCTCTCTAACTCAACCTCACCCTTCCTGGGCCCATCAAACTGGATTTGCACTGTTGTTTTTTTTCACCAGGAGGGTTGTTCCAAGATTTGAAGCTTGAGAATGAGAATACACAGTGACTCCTCAGTCTTGGCTGCAGCACTTAAAATCAAGTAGGTGTGTGTGAAGCCACACTGTGTGCCTGGGACCTTTGTAGCCTCCCTGCTTGGAGGAAAGCCAGACTGGAAGAGTGAGTAATGCTTTCACTGGGAGCAGGGACAGGTAACAAGAGTTTGTCACCTTGTTTCTCAGTGTCCCCCACCCATTGCTACCAGAAAGAGAGGCCTCAACTTGTCCCAAAGTCTGAAGTTGGAAGTAAGAGGAAATCATTTTGTCTTTTAAGTTGGGATTAAGAGGAAATCAAGTTTGAGAGACAAAAGAAGTAATGTCGAAGTGCAGAGAACCAGCAAGAAAAAAAAAAATTAAACCCTTGAAGGAGGGAGAAGCATGTTTTGTTTAGGGAATTAAACTGTGCTGGAAACAAAGACCTGACATGATAACCTATGAGGCCAGCAGAGCGTGGGGCCAGGCACCAACGTGCTCTGGGATGTGGTAGAAAACGGAAAGGCAGTGGAAGGCCCCAGATTTCAGGGCCAGGGCTTCCCCACTTACTGACTCTGTGATTTGGTTGGTCTATTTCCTTGTTATTTATATACATAATCATCCTATGTAAATAGGAATTTCTATTGCAACGATTTAGTTACACAGAATCTTACTGATAATTGATGTTTTTGTGTCTTTTCCAAACCTCACCTGTGTCCAGTCCTTTCTCCTTCCTCACACTTGACAAGATCTCCAGTCTGCTTCTCTTAAACGGTTGTTCTTGCTCCTAAGCTTATGCCTGTTGGATGCTTACTCTGTGTGTTGTCATGGACCAGGACCAGGACCTCTGGCTACAGGGGTGGACTCTCTAGTTCTTTGCAAACGTCATGAAGATACGTTTGGTCTTACTTGGCAATAGCTGCTGAATTTCAAAGATGGTAAAAGGCTCATCTTATGTTCTTGGATAGTTTCCATTTTGTGTTTCTTCTTCTCATGTTGACAGGAGCTTTTGTACAACAGACCCCTGACCATCCCACATCTGTA
>JADRCH010000125.1:4478208-4512428 GCA_019843965.1 Rhynchomys soricoides
CTTTCCTATGTAATGCTTTACTTTAAGAGATTAAAGGGAAATTCTAGAATATCCTTTTCTTGCTCAGTTCAGTCTCGCTTCAGAGATCAGTGTTTCACGGGTGTATCTGGTCTTGCAAGGATGGTGATGGGTAGAAGCCCCACCAGAAGTAGCTGGGTTATGATACTCTTGAGTAGCACAGAATTCAGTGGACTGTTAGCTTCAGTGGATTCTTCTCTGCATCCTCTCTAAAGAGTGGCTCTCACGTCCCCTGAATTCTTCATAGTAATGGCTGTACTCAGTACTCTGTAATCAACCAGTGATGGCTGAAACTACGTGAATATGAAGTCAGGTAGGCATGGGGGCTTCTTTGTGGTTTAATTTTTCACTTCCAACTAGTTCTGACTCCTTTCTTTGCCTGACTAATTCAAAGACTCTGGTCCACCTGGTGTGCCACATACCTTAATACAGCATAGTCCTAACTCCTTCAGAGGTCACCATAACCTCAAAGGAAGCCAAAGATGCTCACCAACACAGCCGTCCATCAGCTACCAAAGTCCACTTCTACAGTAGAAGATGCCAAACTTGAATTTGACGGCCATAGCTTAAGTGGTATATATATATGCATTTTATTGCAGATTTTCTGTACTTTGGCACTGCTCAAATTTGGAGGCTAATAATTAGGAGTTGTCCTGTGCTACTGTGGGATGCTTAGCAACATTCAATGTCCCCTGCAGGATAAATTGTTCCTGGTGAGAAACCACTACTGTGATATAGATCAGATATCAGTATTGAAACTATTCAATGATTATAAAGCCACAGTGTACATGATTTAAAGAAAATTCCTAAGTTGAATAATTAAAATAATATTATAATATTAAATGAAATGTTCATAAAATAACCAGCATATGATTTTTAAATTGTTAGTACATAGATTTTGGACTTAACTCTGGCAGGAAAGTGGCTTGCCATGGCTGATTTTTAAAGCGAGGTGCTGACAGTACCAGATTCCTACTTTAGGACTGTATCTCTGAGGGTTCTGGAAAGGACTGACTGAAGAAAGCAAGCTTGGTGGTAGCAAAGGCCACTCGGAGTTTAGCCAGAGAGTTCCAGTGCTCATGGGAGAATCGGAGCTGGATGTGTGTCAATGCGCTTGTTGGAACTGATATAATTAGTAGCAATCAAGGCATCATTCAGACAGAATGACTGGAAGGCCAATGACTGAAACTGCAGCCAACATTCCCTTTGTAGGCCATTGTAGCAATATAGAGTTTACCAGAAAGAACTCTTCTGTTTCTAACTCTGGCAGGTGGATCATGCTCCAACCATGGGCATTTTAGACTGTGTTAATATGGCAGCCATCTATTTCTTGAAGATGTTTTCTGCTGATACAGAAACATCATTCACAATGCACAAAGTCAACTCTTTGTTAGCTTGAAGTAACTTATTGCCAAGTATCAGCATAAATGTTTCCAGGGAAATGATGGATTGAGTTTTAGTGCGGCTGTCCTGTTCTAGTTCATAATTTACCTGCTTTACCAGAAGACATGGCTCCTAAGCACCCTAAAACACAACTCTGTTTTGTCACTGTAGACATTTTTTACAATTTGCATTCCAGTGGATGAGAAACGGTAGTGGCTGTTGCAGAAACTAGAGCTTGCCACTCACTTGGATTAACCAGTAGTCTGTCTTGAAGCAGAGAAACAGTATGCAGCTGAGTTCAGCAACTGCAGTCATATCTGACTGACTGTGAGACAGAACTTATCTGCATTTTTGTTTCTGTTTTGAACTGCAAGCTTTTTAAGGCTTCCAAATTATCAGCCGTAAAGTATTGGTCCATTTTATAGCTTCTGCAGGTGTGGATTTATTAAAAATTTTTTATTAATTTTTTGTGAGTTTCATATTGTGCACCCCAGTCCCACTCATTTTTCTGTCTGCTTGTACCTAATCTCTGCCCTCAAAACACCCGCCCCCCGATAAAAAACACACAAAAGAAGCAAGCAAAACAAAGCATAGAAAACATCTCATTGTGGTAGCTGTAGTGTGTCACAGTGTGTACCACCATATGTCCCCCTCTCCACACACCTTCACTTGCAAATGTTCATTGCATTGTGTCATTGGTTTGGCTTGACATCTCTGGCTTCTGCCACACCATCATTATTGGATGTTCCCTGGGACTCCTCCCAACTCTGTCATGGAGAACCTGCAGTTTTGGATAGGCAGGACCAGCCCAACAGTTCACAGATGATGTCAATTTGGGGGTGGGCCAACTCAAAGCCATGGATCTGGGCCTGGGTGGCTGCTGAGCTGGTCAGTCTGATGACTCCCCCTTATCCACACCACCAGGGTGAACTCTCTAGCACTGCTCCAGCTAGGGCACTTAATGTTGCCATCCACAAGGGTCAGGATCACCTCTTCTGCTCTCATGCCCTTGTGGCTGGCTCATCTGCACCCACACTCAAGAGCCAGCTCCACTCTGCTGCTTAGTCAAGGTGTGAGGCCCACTCTCCCAAGTGCTGCATGCAGCCTGCAAGGGGCTGGGCCAGCTCTCCTCTCATATAACCCCAGAAATGGCTCACCAGTGCCTTCCCCATCAAGGCCAGCATCACTATGTTGCCCATATAAAGAGCAGGGCCTATTCTTTGGAGTTATACACCTGAGGAGAGGCAAGGCTAACTCTCTTACTCTCTTGATTTCTGGACCAGCTCTCTGGACTAACGCAAGTGGTGAGGGGCTAGGGATGGGGGAGGGCATAATCCCTGCCCCCTCTCTACCTCAGAGTGGCAAGGCCAGCTCTCCTCTGTACCCACATCCATGGGGAAAGCTTACCTGTTCCCCTTCACCAGGGCCAGCTCTACTCTTCTGCCCAGGTGAGGTCTAGGGCCCATTTTCTGGAGTGCTGCAGTTAATGAGGGGCAGGGCCAGCTCACCAGCTCTTATGACCCTGGGGTCAGCTCTCCTGACTGCTACATCACTTTTGCTCCCAGGCCACCTCATGGCAGAGTGGCAGGGATAGCACTCTCACACTCTTGCCCTCAGGCTGGCTCCCCTCTCCCCCCAGGGCCAGCTCTGCTGTGCTATCCAGGCAAGGTGCAGGGCTTGCTTTCCCTTGTGCTATCACTGGTGAGATGTGAGACCAGCTCTCCAGAGCAGCTCTGCCAGAGAGGGGCAGGGCCAGTTCTGCACCGCACCTGGACATCCCTGTGGTCCTTTGCAGCTGCCCAGACCAGAGGCATCTCTATGATCTCTAGGGTAATATGAGCCATGGACATAGACAGTGACCACCGATGCTGCATGGTCATGGACCCAGACATGGCCCTCAGTGGCAGCACTGGTTGGGACTTCACAGTGGCCTTGGGTAGCGGGGCTGGCTACTCACCACAGGCTATTCCTCTCTACCCTTGTTTCTCCAGTTCCATCTCTCTCCATAATGCTCATACTGTTCCACTTCTCTTTCTCCCCCATCTGTCCACTGCACACTTGCATATTGTAGTGGTTTGGGCTATAGGTGGGCCATGCAGCTGGTAGGCCCCTGGGTAACCTTCTCTGTCTATGCTGCATGGCATGGTGGCTAGCTGGCCTCTAGTTGTTCACAGCCAACCCATGTGGCATGGTAGCGGACAGGTCTGTGGGCCTCATCCCCTGCCCTGGCTACATGGAATGGTGGTCAGTCTGCAGGTTTCTGTCTTTCTCCTCCTGTGCTGCACTGTGTGGCAGTAGGCGGGGCTCTGTGTGTCTTAGACTCAACGATGCTGCGCACCCAAGAGCAGGTCTGTGGGTGTCTTTCCTTACCCATGTGTGGCATGGCTCTCAGTAGGTCTATGGCTGACTTCCTTTGCAGGAGTGGATTTTAGCAAAAGACATTTTTACATTCTTCCTCTTCTTTTGATAGGAAATTTGAGACTTTTCTGGTTCCTGCATGTCTCTCCCTAACCGGAACTTTTTTTTTTTTTTAATTAATTGGTTATTTTATTTATTTTTATTTCAAATGTTGACCGCCTTCCTGGTCTTCCCTCCACAACCTCCCCTCCCCCATCCCATTCCTACTCCCCTTTGTCTCTAAGAGGGTGCTCCCCCACCACCCACCCATTCCTGCCTCACTGGTCTAGCATCCCCCAGGCTGGGGCATCAAGCCTTCACAGGACCAAGGGCCTTCCCTCCCATTGATGCCAGATAAGGCAAGCCTCTGCTACATATGCAGCTGGAGCCATGGATCCCTCCATCTGTACTCTTTGGTTGGTGATTTAGTCCTTGAGAGTTCTGATTAGTGGATATTGTTGTTCTTCCTACGGGGTTGCAGTCCCCTTTAGCTCCTTTAGTCTTTCCCCTAACTCTTCCATTGGTGTTCCCTGGCTCAGTCTGATGGTTGGCTGTGAGTGTCTGCGTTTGTCTTAGATGTTGGCGAAGCTTCTCAGAGGACATCCATACTAGGCTCCTGTCTGCGAGTACTTCTTGTCATCAGTAATAGTGTCGGGTTTGGTGTCGACAGATGGGATGGATCCCAAGGTGGAGAGGTCTCTGGATGGCCTTTCTTTCAGTCTTTGCTCCATTTTTTTGTCCCTGTGTTTCCTTTAGAGAGGAACAATTCTGGGTTAAAAATTTTGAGATGGGAGGATGGCCCCCGTCCCTCAGTAGGCCATACCTATCTACGGGGGGTGGTCTCTTCAGGTTCTATCATCCCTCTGTTGGATATTTCGGCTAATGTAATCCCTGTTGGGTCCTGGGAACCTCTCACTTCCCTGGTGTCTGGGACTTTCTAGTGGTTTCCCCTGTTCCCCATTCCCCCCACTGTTACATATTACTATTCATTCTCCTGACCCTTCGGACTTCTCTCATGTCTCTTCCCATACCTGGTCCTGTCCCTCTTCTCCCCCCCCTCCTCTATCTCTCCCAGGACCCTCCCTCCCTCTACTCCTCTTATTATTTTTCCCCCTTCTAAGTAGGATTGAAGCATCCACACTTTGGCCTTCCTTCTTGTGAAGCTTCATATTGCCTGTGAGTTGTATCGTGGGTATTCTGAGCTTTTGGGCTAATATCCACTTATCAGTGAGTATATAACATGTGTCCTTTGGGTCTGGGTTACCTCACTCAGGATGATATTTTCTAGTTCCATCCATTTGCCTGCAAATTTCATGAAGTCGTTGTTTGTAATAGCTGGGTAGTACTCCATTGTGTAAATGTACCACATTTTCTGTATCCATTCTTTTTTTGAGGAACATCTGGGTTGTTTCCAGCTTCTGGCTATTATAAATAAGGCTGCTATGAATTTAGTGGAGCATGTGTACTTGTTATATGTTGGAGCATCTTTTGTGTATATGCCTAGTAGTGATGTAGCTGTGTCTTCAGGTAGAACTGTTTTCAATTTTCTGAGGAACTGCCAGATTGTTGTCCAAAGTGGTTGTACCAGCTTGCAATCCCACCAACAATAGAGAAGTGTTCCTCTTTCTCCACATCTTCACCAACATCTGCTGCCACCTGAGTTGTTTGATCTTAGCCATTCTGATAGGTGTGAGATGGAATCTCAGGGTCATTCTGATTTGCGTTACCCTGATGACTAAGGATGTTTGAACATTTCTTTAGGTGCTTCTCAGCCATTTGAGAATCCTCAAATGAGAATTCTTTGTTTAGCTCTGTACCCCACTTTAAAATAGGGTTATTTGGTTCTCTGGAATCTAACTTCTTGAGTTCTTTATGTATTTTGGATATTAGCCCTCTATTAGATGTAGGATTGGTAAAGATCTTTCCCAGTCTGTTGGTTGCTGTTTTATCCTATTGACAGTGTCCTTTGCCTTACAGAAGCTTTGCAATTTTATGAAATCCCATTTGTCAATTGTTGATCTTAGAGCCTGAGCCATTGGTGTTTTGTTCAGGAAAATTTCCCCTGTGCATACGTGTTTGAAGCTCTTTCCCACTTTTTTTTTTATTAGATTCATCATGTCTTGTTTTCTGCGGAGGTCCTTGATCCACTTGGACTTGGGCTTTGCACAAGAAGATAAAAATAGATCAATTTGCATTCTTCTACATGCAGACCTCCAGTTGAACCAGCATCGTTTGTCTAAAATGCTTTCTTTTTTTCCACTGCATGGTTTTGACTTCTTTGTCAAAGATCAAATGACCATAGGTGTGTGGGCTTATTTTTGGGTCTTCAATTCTATTCCATTGATCTACCTGTTTGGCTCTGTACCAATACCATGTGGTTTTTATCATGATTGCTCTGTAGTAGAGCTTGAGGTCAGGGATGGTGATTCCCCAGAAATTCTTTTATTTTTGAGGATTGGTTTTGCTATCCTGGCTTTTTTGTTATTCCAGATGAAGTTGGGAATTCTTTGTATCTCTGTGAAGAATTGAGTTGGAATTTTGATAGTGATTGCATTGAATCTGTAGATTTCTTTTGGTAAGATGGCCATTTTTACCATGTTAATCCTGCTGATCCATGAGAGTGGGAGATCTTTCCATCTTCTGAGGTCTTCTTCGATTTCTTGCTTGAGATGTTCTTGTCATTTAACTCTTTCATTTGCTTGGTTAGAGTCACACCAAGATACTTCATATTATTTGTGATATTGTGAATACTGCTGTTTCCCTAATTTCATTCTCAGCCCATTTGTCCTTTGTGTAAAGGAAAGCCACTGATTGGTTTGAGTTAATTTTATATCCAGCCATTTGGCTGAAGTTGTTTATCAGCTGTAGAAGTTCTTTGGTAGAATTTTTGGGGTCACTTATGCATACTATCATATCATCTGCAAATAGTGATATTTTGACTTCTTTCTTTCCAATTGTATCACTTTGATCTTCTTTTGTGGTCTAATTGCTCTGGCTAGGACTCTGAGTATTATATTAAATAAATAGGGAAAGAGTGGGCAGCCTTGTCTTGTTCCTGATTTTAGTGGATTTTTTTCAAGTCTCTCCATTTAATTTGATGTTGGCTATTGGCTTGCTGTATATTGCTTTTATTATGTTTAGGTATGTGCCTTGAATTCCTGATCGTTCCAAGACATTTAACAAGAAGGGGTGTTGTATTAAAGGGGTGTTTTATTAAAGGCATTTTCAACATCTAATGAGATGATTGTGTTTTTTTTTTCCTTTGAGTTTGTTTATATAGTGTATTATGTTGATGGATTTCCATATACTGAACCATCCCTGCATCCCTGGGATGAAGCCTACTTGATCATGGTGAATGATCATTTTTTTTTATTCAATTCTTTTTGGTACTTTATTTACATTTCAAATGTTTCCCCCTTTCCTGGTCTCCCTTTTGGAAACCCCCTTTCCCATTCCCCCTCCCCTTCCTCTATGAGGGTGCTCCCCCACCTACCCACTCCCATCTTCCCTCCCTGGCATTCCCCTACACTGGGGCATCTAACACCCTCAGGCCCAAAGGCCTCTCCTCCCCCTGATGGCCAACAAGGCCCTCCTCTGCCACATATGTGGCCCAAAGCATGGGTCCCTCCATGTGTATTCTTTGGTTGGTGGTCCAGTCTATGGGAGCACCGGGGCGGTGAGGCCAGAGGACACTGTTGCTCCCTCCATGGGGCTGCAAACTTCCTTAGCTCCTTCAGTCCTTTCTCTAATTCCTCCATCTGGGACCTTACGCTCAGTCCAACAGTTGTTATGAAGTGAATCTTCGGTATTCCAAACTTTTGGGCTAATATCCACTTATCAGTGAGTACATACCATATTCATTCTTTTGTGACTGAGTTACCTCACTCAGGATGATATTTTCAAGTTCCATCCATTTGCCTGCGAATTTCATGAAGTCATTATTTTTAATAGCTGAGTAGTATTCCATTGTGTAAATGTACCACATTTTCTGTATCCAGTCCTCTTTTGAAGGACATCTGGGTTGTTTCTAGCTTCTGGCTATTATAAATATGGCTTCTGTGAACATAGCAGACCATGTGGCCTTATGACATGCTGGAGCATCTTCTGGGTATATGCCCAGGAGTGGTATAGCTGGATCCTCAGGTAGTATTACGTCCATTTTTCTGAGGGTCTGCCAAACTGATTTCCAGAGTGGTTGTGCCAGCTTGCAATCCTACCAGCAATGGAGGAATGTTCCTCTTTCTCCACATCCTCAACAGCATCTGCTGTCACCTGAGTTTTTGATCTTAGCCATTCTGACTGGTATAAGGTGGAATCTCAGGGTTGTTTTGATTTGCATTTCCCTGATGACTAAGGATGTTGAACATTTCTTTAGGTGCTTCTCAGCCTTATGAATTTCCTCAGTTGAGAATTCTCTGTTTAGCTCTGTTCCCCATTTTTTGATAGGGTTATTTGGTTCTCTCGAGTCTTGTATATATTGGATATTATATAATTCTTTGTATATATTCTTTGTTCTTTGTATATATTGGATATTAACCCTCTATCAGATATAGGGTTGGTAAAGATCTTTTCCCAATCTGTTGGTTGTCATTTTGTCCTATTGACAGTGTCCTTTGCCTTACAGAAGAAGTTTTGCAATTTCATGAGGTCCCATTTGTTGATTGTTCCCCCTTGAGCATAAGCCATTGGTGTTCTGTTCAAGAACTTATCCCCTGTGCCCATGTGTTCAAGATTTTCCCCCACTTTCTCTTCTATTAGATTCAGTGTATCTGGTTTTATGTGGAGGTCCTTGATCCACTTGGACTTGAGCTTTGTACAGGGGGATAGGAATGGATCAACTTGCATTCTTCCACATGTAGACTGCCAGTCGAACCAGCACCATTTGTAGAAAATGCTGTTTTTTCCACTGGATTATTTTAGCTCCTTTGTCAAAGATCAAGTGACCGTAATGTGTGGGTTCATTTCTGGGTCTTCAATTCTATTCCATTGATCTACCTGCCTGTCACTGTATCAATACCATGCAGTTTTTTATCACTGCTGCTCTGTAGTACAGCATGAGGTCAGAGATGCTGATTCCCCCAGAAGTTCTTTTGTTGTTGAGAATAGTTTTTGCTATCCTGGGTTTTTTGTTACTCCATATGAATTTGAGAGTTGCTATTTCTAAGTCTATGAAGAATTGAGTTGGAATTTTGATGGGGATTCCATTGAATCTGTAGATTGCTTTCAGCATGATGGCCATTTTTAACTATATTAATCCTGCCAATCCATGAGCATGGGAGATCTTTCCATCTTCTGAGGTCTTCTTTGATTTCTTTCTTCAGAGACTTGGAGTTCTTGTCATACAGATCTTTTACTTGTTTGGTTAGAGTCACACCGAGATACTTTATATTGTTTGTGACAATTATGAAGGGTGTCATTTCCCTAATTTCTTTCTCAGCCTGTTTATCCATTGAGTAAAGGAAGGCTACTGATTTGTTTGAGCTAATTTTATATCCGGCCAATTTGCTGAAGTTGTTTATCAGCTGTAACAGTTCTATGGTGGAGTTTTTCAGGTCACATAAGTGTACCATCATATCATCTGCAAATAGTGATAGTTTGATTTCTTCCTTTCCAATTTGTATCCCTTTGATCTACCTTTGTTGTCTAATTGCTCTAGCTAGAACTTTGAGTACTATATTGAATAGATAGGGAGAGAGAAGGCAGCCTTGTCTAGTCCCTGATTTTAGTGGGATTGCTTCAAGTTTCTCTCTATTTGATTTGATGTTGGCTACTGGTCTGCTGTATATTGCTTTTACTATGTTTAGGTATAGTCTTTGAATTCCTGATCTTTCCAAGACTTTTATCATGAAGGAATGTTGAATTTTGTCAAATGCTTTTTCAGCATCTAACGAAATGACCGTGTGGATTTTTTCTTTGAGTTTGTTTATGTAGTAGATTACCTTGATAGATTTCTGGGTATTGAAATATTCCTGCATCCCTGGGATGAAGCCTACTTGATCATGGTGAATGATCGTTTTGATGTGGTCTTGGATTCGATTTGTGAGAATTTTATTGAGTCTTTTTGTATCGATATTCATAAGGGAAATTGGTCTGAAGTTTTCTTTCTTTGTTGGGTCTTTGTGGGGCTTTGGTATCAGTGTGACTGTGGCCTCATAGAATGAATTGGGTAGTGGTCCTTCTCTTTCTATTCTGTGGAATAGATTGAAGAGTATTGGTATTAGGTCTTCTTTGAAAGTCTGACAGAATTCTGCACTGAACCCATCTAGTCCTGGGCTTTTTTTTGGTTGGGAGACTTTTAATGACTGCTTCTATTTCTTTAGGCATTATGGGACTGTTTAGATGGCTTATCTGATCCTGACTTAACTTTGGTATTTGGTATCTGTCTAGAAAATTGTCCATTTCATACAGATTTTCCAATTTGGTTGAGTATAGGTTTTTGTAGTAGGATCTGATGATTTTTTTAATCTCCTCAGAATCTGTTGTTATATCTCCCTCTTCATTTCTGATTTTGTTAATTTGGATACTGTCACTGTGCCCTCTGGTTTGTCTGGCTAAGGGTTTATTTATCTTGCTGATTTTCTCAAAGAACCAGCTCCTGGTTTTGTTGATTCTTTGTATTGTTCTTTTTGTTTCTTCTTGGTTGGTTTCAGTCCTTAATTTGATTCTTTCCTGCCTTCTACTCCTCTTGGGTGTATTAGCTTCTTTTTGTTCTAGAGCTTTCAGGTGTGCTGTTAAGCTGCTAGGATATACTCTCTCCAGTTTCTTTTTGGAGGCACTCAGAGCTATGAGATTTCCTTTTAACACTGCTTACATTGTGTTCCATAGGTTTTGGGTATGTTGTACTTTCATTTTCATTAAATTCTAGGAATTCTTTAATTTCTTTCTTTATTTCTTCCTTGACCAAGTTATCATTGAGTAGAGCATTGTTCAGCTTCCATGTGTACGTGGGCTTTCTGTTGTTGTTGTTGCCATTGAAGACCTGCCTTAATCTGTAGTGATCTGATAGGAGGCATGGGATTATTTCAATCGTCTTATATCGGTTGAGGTTTATTTTGCGACTGATTATATGATCAATTTTGGAGAAGGTACCATGAGGTGCTGAGAAGGTATATTCTTTTGATGTAGGATGAAATGTTTTATAGATGTCTGTTAAACTCATTTGGTTCATAACATTTGTTAGTTTCACTGTGTCTCTGTTTAGTTTATGTTTCCAAGATCTGTCCATTGTTGATAATGGGGTGTTGAAGTCTCCCACTATTATTGTGTGAGGTGCAATGTGTGTTTTGAGCTTTAGTAGAGTTTCTTTTATGAATGTGGGGGCTCTTGCATTCAGGGTATAGATGTTCAGAATTGAGAGTTCTTCTTGGTAGATTTTTCCTTTGATGAGTATGAAGTTTCCTTCCTTATCTTTTTTGATGACTTTTGGTTGAACGTCAATTTTATTAGATATTAGAATGGCTACTCCAGCCTGTTTCTTGGGGCCATTTGCCTGGAAAATTGTTTTCCAGCCCTTTACTCTGAGGGAGTGTTTGTCTTTAACACGGAGGTGCATTTCCTGGATGCAGTAAATTGCTGGGTCCTATTTATGGATCCAGTCAGTCAGTCTATGTCTTTTTATTGGGGAGTTGAGACCATTGACGTTAAGAGATATTAAAGAATAGTGATTGTTGTTTCCTGTTATTTTTGATGTTGTTTATATGTTTGTGTGGCTATCTTCTTTTGAGTTTGTTGAAAGATTACTTTCTTGCTTTTTCTTGAGTGTGGTTTCCCTCCTTGAGTTGGCATTTTCCATGTATTATTCTTTGTAGGGCTGGGTTTATGGGAACATACTATGAAAATTTGGGTTTGTCATAGAATATTTTGGTTTCACCATCTATGATTATTGAGAGTTTTGCTGGGTATAGCAGCTTGGGCTGGCATTTGTGTTCTTTTAGAGTCTGTATGAGATCTTCCCAGGATCTTCTCGCTTTCATAGTCTCTGGTGTGAAGTCTGGTGTAATTCTGATAGGTCTGCCTTTATATGTTACTTGCCCTTTTTCCCTCACTGCTTTTAATATTCTTTCCTTGTTTTGTGTATTTGGTGTTTTGACTATAATGTGACGGAAGGAATTTCTTTCCTGGTCCAGTCTATTTGGAGTTCTGTAGGCTTCTTGTATATTTATGTTCATCTCTTTCTTTAGGTTAGGGAAGTTTTCTTCTATAATTTTGTTGAAGATATTTACTGGTCCTTTAAGTTGGGAGTCTTCACTCTCTTCTGTACCTATTATCCTCAGATTCTGTCTCTTCATTGCATCCTTGATATCTTGGATGTTTTGGGTTAGGAGCTTTTTGGATTTTGTGTTTTCTTTGACTGTTGTGTCCATGTTTTCTATGGTATCTTCGACACCTGAGATTCTCTCTTCCATTTCTTGTATTCTGCTGATGATGTTTGCATCTGTGACTCCTGATCTCTTTTCTAGGTTTTCTATCTCTAGGGTTGTCTCCCTTTGTGATTTCTTTATTGTTTCTATTTCTATTTTTAGTTCCTGAATAGTTTTGTTCATTTCCTTTGTCTGATTGTGTTTTTCTGTAATTCTTTCCATTTGATTGTGTTGTTCTGTAATTCTTTAAGGGATTTTTGTGTTTCCTCTTTAAGGGCTTCTAGTTGTTTACCTGTGTTCTCTTGTATTTCTTTAAGGGAGTTATTTATTTCCTTCTTAAAGTCTTCTATTATCATCATGAGATGTGATTTTAAGTCTGAGTCTTGCTTTTCTGGTGTGTTGGGGTATCCAGGTCTTGCTGTGGTCGGAGAGCTGTGTTCTGATGATGCCGAGTAGCCTTGGTTTCTGTTCCTTATGTTCTTGCCCTTGCCTTTTGCCATCTGGTTATCTCTGGTGTTAGCTGGTCTTTCTCTCTCTGTGGCTTGTCCCTCCTGCAAGCCTCTGTGTCAATAGTCCTTGAAGACTAGCTCTCTCTAAGAGGAATTTGGGTTGGACAGCTGTGGTACAGGGTCAGCTCTGGGGTGCAGACAGAAACCAGAAGGATCCTGTCCCCAGCTGTTCCTTGGTTCCTGTGTCCTGATGGCTCTGCAAGGGTCCCTCTAGGTCCAGTGAATTTGAACATAGGTGGTGGTCTTGCCTGTGCTTGAAGGTGTATAGGCACTCCTGAGATACCAGCTCTTTCTTGGCACTATTTGAGTATGAAGCCCCGTACCACAGGATCAGCTCCCAGGCCACTGAAAGAAACAAGAAGAGTACTCCTCAGTTCCTGTGTCCTGGGGATTCCAAGTGGTTCCCTCTGAGCAGGCAGGCTTTTCCACACTCCTGGGAGGCTAGCTTTCTCCCAGCACTATTTGGTTATGGAGCCCTGGTGGCCCAGGCAAAGGTCTCCCTATGAATGATCATTTTGATGTGTTCTTAGATTCAGTTTGTGAGAATTTTATTGAGTATTTAAGCATCAATATTTGTAAGAGAAATTGGACTGAATTTTTCTTTCTTTGTTGAGTCTTTGTGTGGTTTTGGTATCAGAGTAACTGTGGCTTCTCATAGAACAACTTTGGTAGTGTTCCTTCTGTTTCTATTTTGTGGAATAATTTGAAAAGTATTGGTATTATGTCTTCTTTGAAGGTCTGATAGAATTCTATACTAACACCATCTAGCCCTGAGCTTTTCTTTGTTGGAAGACTTTTAGTGATTGCTTCTTTTCCTTAGGGGTTGTGGGACTGTTTAGATGGTTTATTTGATACTGATTTAACTTTGATACCTGGTATCTGTCTATAAAATCATCCATTTCATCTTGATATTATAATTTTTTGAGTATAGGCTTTTGTAGTAAGATCTGATGATTTTTTGAATTCCCACATTTTCTGATTTCCTTTTCATTTCTGATTTTGTTAATTTGGATACTGTCTCGGTTCCCTCTAGTTAGTCTGGCTAAGGGTTCATCTATTTTGTTGATTTTCTTAAAGAACCATATTCTAGTTTTGTTGATTCTTTTTATAATTCTGTTTCTACTTGGTTGATTTTAGCCCTGAGTCTGATTATTTCCCGCTGTCTACTCCTCTTGGGTGTATTTTCTTCTTTATGTTCTCGTGCTTTCAGATGTGTTGTTAAGCTGCTAATGTAGGATCTCTCAAATTTCTTTATGTAGTCAATCAGAGGTATGAGTTTTCCTCTTAGCACTGCTATCATTGTGTCTCATAAGTTTGGGTATGCTGTGCCTTAATTTTCGTTAAATTTTAGAAAGTCTCTAATTTCTTTCTTTATTTCTTCCCTGACCAAGTTATCACTGAGTAGAGAGTTGTTCAGCTTTCAAGAGTATGTGGGCTTTTTGTGATTTTTGATGTTATTGAAGGACAGCCTTAGTTTGTGGTTATATTATAGAATGCATGGGATTAATTCAATCTTCTTGTATTTTTTGAGGCTTGTTTTGTGTTTGATTATATGGTCAATTTTGGAGAAGGTGTTGTGAGGTGCTGAGAAGAAGGCATTTTCTTTTGTTTTAGGGTTAAATGTTCTTTATATAACTGTTAAATCCATTTGGTTCATAACTTCTGTTAGTTTCACCATGTGTCTGTTTAGTTTCTGTTTCTGTGATATGTTCATTGGTGAGAGTGGGGTGCTTATGTCTCCCACTATTATTGTGTGAGGTTCATTATATACTTTGACGTTTAGTAACATTTTTTTTACGAATGTGGGTACCATTGCATTTGGAGCGTACATGTTCAGAATTGGTGGATTTTTCCTTTAAGAGGTATGAAGTGTCCTTTGCCATCTTTTTAAAATAACTTTTGGTTGAAAGTCTATTTTCTTGGATATTAGAATGGGTACTCTAGCTTGTTTCTTGGAATTTTTTCCCACAGCCTTTTACTTTAAGATATTGTCTGTCTTTGTGACTGAGATTTGTTTCCTGTATGAGCAAAATGCTGGGTCCTGATTAGATATTCAGTCTGTTAGCCTATGTCTTTTTATTGGGGAATTGAGTCCATTGATGTTGAGTGATATTTAAGACCAATGATTGCTGCTTCCTGTTATTTTTGTTGTTAGAGGTAGAATTATGTTTGTGTGATTCTCTTCTTTTGTGTTTATTGTTAGGAGATTAATTTCTTGTTTTTTCTTCTGGTGTAGTTTCCCTCTTTGTGTTGGAGTTTTTCTTTTATTATCCTCTGTAGTGGAAAGATATTGTTTAAATTTGGTTGTCATAGAATGTCTTGGTTTCTCCATCTGTGGTAATTGTGAGTTTTGCTGGGTATAGTAAGTAGTCTGGGCTGGCATTTTTGTTCTCTTAGGGGCTGCATGACATCTGTCCAAAAGCTTCTGGCCTTTAGAGTCTTTGTTGAGAAGTCTGGTGTAATTCTGATAGGTCTGCCTTTATATGCTACTTGACCTTTTTATCTTACCTCTTTCAATATTCTTTCTTTGTTCTGTGTATTTGGTGTTTTGATTATTATATGATGGAAAAAATTTCTTTTCTGGTCCAGTCTATTTGGCACTCTATAGGCTTCTTGTATGTTTATGGGCATTTCTTTCTTTATGTTAGGGAAGTTTTCTTCTGTGATTTTGTTGAAGATGTTTACTGGCCCTTTGAATTGGGAATCTTCACCTATTATTCTTAGATTTGGTCTTTTCATTGTGTCTTGAATTTCCTGGTTGTTTTAGGTTAGGAGGTTTTTGGACTTTGTATTTTATTTGATTGTTGTGTCAATGTTTTCTATGATATCTTCTGCACCTGCGATTCTCTCTTCTATCTCTTGTTTTCTGTTGGTTATGCTTGCATCTGTGACTCTTGATCTCTTTCTTAGGTTTTCCATCTTCAGGGTTGTCTCCCACTGTGATTTCTTTATTGTTCCTACTTCCAGTTTTAGATCCTGGATGGTTTTGTTCAATTTCTTCACCTGTTTGATTGTGTTTCTTTGTATTTCTTTAAAGGATTTATGAGTTTCCGCTTTAAGGCCTTCTACCTGTTTACATGTGTTCTCTTGTATTTCTTTAAGGGAGTATGTGTTTGTGTGCATGTGTGTTCACTTCCCCATGCTTAATGTTATTTATTTTGCTCACCAGCTCCTGAATAACTATATGGAATCTTATGTTTATTATGAATGCCTAGGCCTTACAGCTGGACAGATTCTCAGTTTTTCTAAACCAACAATATTGGCCTGACCTACATCCAGCCATTTGCCTTGTTCATCTTAGTCTTGTTCTAGCATCTGCTTCTGCATCCCTGTCTGTCTAGCCAATTTCTCCATGCCTCACTCTCTCCCAGAGTTTCTCTATCTGCCTGGAAGTCCCACCTTCTACTTCCTGCCTTTGCTGTATAATACTACCATTACCTCTTCCTTGGTTTTGCTCATGTTATACCAATGTACCACTTGTAATATTTTTCTTCAAGCTCAAATTAACAGTTGATAGTCCACTACCTCTTGTGTCATTCATATGATTTCATGCCAGACAGGCCCCCCTCCATAGGAAGTCTTGTGTGTAATCCACTCTCTGATGATCCAAAATGGTCTTTGACATTTTGGTGTTCCAACTACTGACTTCATGAAACACAAGCTTTATATGTACCCACTACAATTGTAAAAGACAATTGTCCTGTCATACTAGGCTAAGATGTTCTGGAATACTTTGCTTTTCTCAAAACATCCAACTCTTGTTCTCCCCTTCTCATCCCTGACTGTCTTCTAGATGTACTGCCAGGTAAAGAATGTTTCTGAATCTGCACAATAGCAGAACAACCTTTCTTTCAAGGAGAAAATAAGGTTCAAATCTGCCTTAAAAATTAAGGAAGGTAACATTTGCATCAAGGATGATGACGACGACGACGACGACGATGATGATGATGATGATGATGATGGTAGTGGAGATGGCAGTGAACATGATGTCTTTGGTGGCAATGATGGTAATGGTTGTGCTGGGGGTAATAATGGTGCTGGTGGTGGTTGGTAGTAATGATATTTATGTTGTGCATAATGGGAACATCTACATGTTTCCAGAGTTTATGCCATACTTGGTATTAGGTGCTTTGCGTATCTTACCCTGAATATAACCATTTCACTGAGCTTACAGGTGAGTGAAACAAACAGGGTTATAAATTTTGGGTGATTCTAAATGAAAAAGTTGTCTTGGTTTTTAACAATATTTATAATATCCAGTGGCATTGATTGACTCATTTATCTATCAGGAAAATTTTTATTCTACTCTGTATACCAGGCACTGACAAAGGAGATCTTTAATGTGCTTAGAGTGACAAGCATTTTAGATATTCATGGAAAATCTGACCTATAAAAGATACCTCTGCTGCCACCTAAATGGAAATTTACCCTGGTGAATGCTTGGTTATTGGCGAGTCTTAAAAGAAAAAAAAAAAACAAAAAACCCAAGTCCCTTGTAGAACATTGAATCAAACTGGGTAAGAAATTTAATCCTCTTATTATTAGTATTTAATCTATTTTTAAAATTAAAATTACCTGCCAGTTATAATAAAATATCAGACATATTTAACATAAAAATGAAAAATCCTGAATCCCATCTATTAATTTTTATAAAGTTGGGGTTGAATCTTTATTTCTAAAAGTAGCAAAATTAAAACAAAGTGAACTCTGGTTTGCATATGAATATGTCTCTGTGAGTTTGTAAGTGCTATGTCTACCTTGAATCCTGAGGATGAATCTATCAGCCTGGGAGATGACTCAGTAGGTAGAGATCTTGCTTCACACGCCTGATAACCTGTGTTTTGACTTCCAGAACCCACATCTAAGTTAGAATCAGCATATCATGAGCCTGGGCTCTTGCAGGGAAATGGGAGGGCAGGGCAGAATTTCAGGAAGCTTGTAGGCTACTTACCTAGGTGTGTGCAGCAGTGAGCAAGAGGTACCCTATTTCAAACAAGGTAAAAGGTGAGGATTGACATCTGAGGCTGTCCTCTGACCTCTACATGCCTGATTTTACATGTACACACACACACACCATATACACACCTCATGCTTTATCTGATTCTGAAAGAAGTGTGTGTGTGTGTGTGTGTGTGTGTGTGTGTGTGTGTGTGTGTATTTTTCCATGTGGGCACTAATCAGTGAAACTTACATTCTATGGGATAATAAAACATACACTTAAGTCTCTTTCAATAGCGATGATACAATCCACAACCATAAGAAGTTTAAGAAGAAAGAAGGCCCAAGTAAGGATGCTTCACTCCCACTTAGAAGAGGGAACAAAATAATCATAAGAGGCAGAGGGTGGGAGAGGGGAGGGAGAAAGGGGAACAGAATCAGGTATGGGGTTGGGGAACAGAAGAGAAGCCCAGAGGGTCGGGAGAATGAATGGAAAGAAGCAGCCTTTTGGGGTGGGAGGTGGGGGACACTCTAGAAAGTACCAGAGACCTGGGAGGTGAGAGACTCTCAGGACTCAATGGGGGTGGCCTTAGCCAAAATACCCAACAGTGGGGAGAGGGAACTTGAAGAGTCTACCTCCAGTAGATAGACAAGGCCTCAAGTAGAGGGACAGGGTTACCAACCCACAGTCAAAATTTCGGACCCAGATTGTTGCTGCCTAAAAGAACTGCAGGGACAAAAATGGAGAAGAGACTGAAGGAAAGGTGGTTCAGTGACTGGCCCAACTTGGAATCCATCTCATGGTGGGGCACCAAGGCCTGACCCTATGCTGTGATGCTATGATGTTTACAGATAGGAACCTAGCATAAATGACTTTGCAGAGGCCCAACCAGCAGCTGATGGAGACAAATGCAGGTACTTACACCCAACCATTGGACTGATGTCAGGGACCCCTATGGTTGAATTAGGGGAGGGATTGAAGGGGAGGGCAACCCCATAGGAAGACCAGCAGTCTCAACTACCCCAGACCGCTGAGAGCTCCCAGAGGCTGAGCCACCAACCAGGCAGCACACAGGCTGGTCCAAGACCCTTCAGCATAAATATATAGTAGAGGACTGCCTGGTCTGGCCTCAGTGGGAGAAGATGTGCCTAATTCTTGAAAGTCTTGAGGCCCCAGGGGTGTTACCCTCTCAGAGGAATACATGAGGAACTGTAGGAGGGGGGACCAGGAGGGGAGCAATGGCCAGAATGTAATTAAATAAAATAATTTTTAAAAAGTTATGTGGAGGATCATTAATGGCAGCTAAAGAAAACTGCCTTTTGACTTTGGCCCAAGGAAGGTGATACCCTCTGGATGCTATTAGTCACCATCATCAGTTGACCAAGTGCTATGTAAGCACTATGCTACACACTTCCTGAAATTTATATATACTTTTACTCAGGCTCCCTTGTCAGTGTTTGCTCTACAAATGAGAAGTTGGGCAGCCATGCAGATTACAGATTGTTTCTCTTTGTCTCTAACATAGCATGAAACGAAGAAAGATACATAGTACCGATACCAATACAAGAGTGTTTGTTGAAGTGTTTCTTCAAAAGGCTGAAGAATGGGAAACAACTGCAAAAGCCCAACAATAGGGAATTTGTTAAACCTACAATACAGAGTGGATTCATTAACATGCCAATGCAGAAAACTAATGATGGCGTGGGGAAACACAAACTCTCCATAGGCCAACAGCGAATACCACGAGGCTCCATTTTTTAAAAAGTTTTTATGTGCATAAAGAATTGATTAGTAAAGACATACTCTAAATGTTAAAAGTGACAAAAATTAATGTTAACTGTACTTATTGCTGGGTGGTAAAAAAAATGGTTTCATGTTAATGAATTTCCTTACCTTTGCTTGAAAAATATACTCCAATAAATGTGTATGGGTAATTTATAAAAATGGTAGCTATGGGGGATGGGAGGAGGGCTGAAGGCATCAAGGAGCCAGACTACATCAAGACCTAAGACAGCATCTTAGATGGTTGCTTGAGAGAATGGACCGTGACGTTGTCTCCTATGACTTAACACTTCCTCCTTTCTCTGTCTCCCTATCTATCTATCTATCTATCTATCTATCTATTTATCTTTTTTGGTTTTTCAAGACAGGGTTTCTCTGTAGCCCTGGCTGTCCTGGAACTCTGTAGACCAGGCTGACTTCTTCCTGTCTGTATTGCTTAGCTTTGTATCTTGCAAACTGAACTTTATAGGCAGACATTTAGGTTTGACTAACCCTCTTTTCAGGGGACATCAATGCACACTAGGTAGGTTTTCATTTCTGTACCACCACAACCACATGCTTGTCTAACAAGCATCTTTGAAATCCTGTTCCCAACTTATGAACATACTAAATCTATTTATTCACTCTGCAGCTCTACCTCCAGAGTACAAGTGAAATACAAAATAAATAAAAACAATTATGGTGACGGTAATAATCAAATCATATGAAAAAATAAAATTTAAGCTATCCTACTTGAACCTTAGCCAATGTTAATTTTGTTATAAAGCTGGGAAAATGTGTGCTTCTGACTATCAATCATGTTGCAATTGAAACCCGGAAGCTGCTGTAAGATCAGTTTCTCTAATGTTGTTGTGATAGCATGCCTGGAATTATAATGAGGTACAATGTGATTAGCAAAGGGTTGGTAGGGTCAGGAGGGCTGCTTGGGCAGGCCCAGGACGAACTACATGGTTTGCAGGGCTCAGTGGAAAATGAAAAATCAGGGCTTGTTCAAAAATGATTAAGATTGGCATAGTAAACACATAGAAGCGAGCATAGAGCCCCCAACCTTCATGGGCATCGGTGGTTACGCAGCCTGCGCATTCATGAGGTAGCCCGACACAGGTCCCATTCTGCCATCCTGGTGCTACCAAGCCAAGTACACCTTCCCTCTAAGCTTCATGTTACTCAGCCTTAAAATTAAGAAGGTGTTTTTCAGAAAATGCGTTTTTGCAAGGGACAGGGATTCAAACCCCAGTGGTATAATCAATAAGTCACTCCCCCTTCCCCAGCTTAGGTAACAGTTCAGGCAGGCTGGTAATGGCCAAACTCTAGAACACACACCACGGAACTATTTCTGAAATGGCTACACAGTAAATATTTTCAACCTTAGGGATCGTGTGGTCTCTGTCATAACTGCTCTACAACACTCTCAGATCTCAGAAGTAGCCAGGAAAACAAAATGGCTGCAAGAAACACGGTTGTCTGCGGTTGTCTTCCTATCAGACTTTATATGAGTTTTAGATCATTTTCATGACTCATAAAATAGTTTTTCTTGGCTTCTTCTCCCTCCTGTATGAAACTATAAAAACCATACTGAGCTTTCAGGCACTACAATATCAGATAGATTTGCTTGCAGATGTTTGTTAGGTGGGTAGCCTGGGTTTGGACACAGAGGCATCATTTGGCATTGGTGCATCTGTATGTTTCTGTTTCATGTGGCTCTGTTATCTTATGCTTATGCTCTTGCTCACTCTTACCGACCAAAGCGGGGCTTCCTCTACATAAGCAGGTGAGCGGGATCAGGTGGGAAAGAGAAAACACCAATCTTACTGCTTCAAGTTGGTTATTTTAGAGGAATGAGTTCCCCCCTTCTGTCTTCCAGTGTCTGTATAATACAGTCCTCTTTGAGTGGGTTGATTTGGCTATGTGCTGATCACAGATCAATTGAGGTGAATCTACAGGTGGACTATTTTGTTTGGTCACTGTGTTTGATGTTTTATTGCTATAATCATAAACTGAGAGAACTGTTAAAGGAAGGAAATTTTATTTTGACTCATGGTTTTGGCTTATGCTCGGCTGAGAATCGTGGTGGGAAGTACGTTTTGCAGTAAAGCCATTCCCCTCAGGATAGATGGAAAGCTGAAAGGAGAGATACACAAAGAAGGCAGGACAGGATACACCTCCAGAGACCCTCCACCAGTGACCTACTTTCTCCAGCTAGGCCTTTCTTCCTAAAATTACCAGGTACTTCCCAATAGTGCCACCAGCCAAGGGTCATCACGGCTTCAACACACAAGCTGAGATGGGACATTTCATATTCAAATCATAATAACCAGACCAAGACCTATGATTACATATCCACCACAAAATGGTGGTGGAGAACAAGTTCTACAATTTTGCTCTCCCCATTAGAACCACATGAGTTAGGAGAAACATCATCTTGTACAACTGCAAAGGAACACATAGAATAGGAGAAAATTTTTCAAAGATTGATTCTAGGAAGATAGTTAAAATATTCTTGAACATTCATATAGTAGGGGAGAAGGCTCAGTGAGACTCTGTCTTTTGTTTTTAGTTAATTTATTTATTCATTAACTTAACATCCTGATCACAGCCCCGCCACCTCCTCCTGATCCTCCCTCATAATCCTTCTCAGAAGAGAAGGAGGAGGCTCCACCCTGGCTATCACTCTACCCTGGCATATCATATCAGCCAAGTTAGGGGAAAGGGTTCCCAAGGCAGGCAACAGAGTCAGAGACAGTCCCTACTCCAGTTGTTGGGAGACCTGCATGAAACCAAGATGCACATCTGCTACATATGTGTGTGAGGCTTAGGTCCAGCCCATGCTTTTTCTTTCCTTGGTGGTTCATCCTCTGGGAGCCCCCAAGGGTCCAAGTTAGTTGACTCTGTTGGCCTTCCTGTGAAGTCCCTATCCACTTCAGGGACAAACTGTCTTAAATAATAAGATGTGAAGTGATAGGAAGCTACTTGACAATGACTTCTGGTTGTGCATGTGTAGACCATGTGTACACATGCCATATTTATGGCAGTATATTTTGAAAGAATGATTTTCAGAGTGCAAGAAAATATCTCAATGCTGTCCTTTAAAAGATCCTCACAGGAAAAAGTGTATGCCACCCTGACTTTGTAGTTGGATTTGCAGCCATCCACCCATTGTTGTGTGAGGAGGACAACTTTCCCATGATCCTCTTTCCTTCCTCATGTGATTTTCCCAAATAATTGAAAGAGTTCCCCATTGTCTCTGTTTGACTCCCCTATTTCAGCTGTTCTACTACAAGTAGCAATGTTACTTCCACTTCTGGCCTACTAAGAGGCCTGTTTGGTCGCTAAACATCTCTAGATTGACACACTTCTTTTACATTAGTTAAAAACAGGCCAGATTTTTAACAGCTGAGTATATCCTTCTGCTTCATGTCTTATTACTTGGGTTTCTTAATTCTTCCCCAATAGTGCAGTGTAGTTTATGACAAGTTTGTGACTGCCATTAACCCCTATAACTCTTAAAATAAATAGGGACTTAGAAAGGATAGATCCTGCTCTCCCTACCTTAGGGATGGGTCTGCTGACACAGAAATATTTAATGATTTGTTCCTGACCTCATTTGGTATTGTGTGAGAATTACAATGCAGCCTCTGACTGTCCCCGTTTTTACCCATGGTACACACCAATATCTTACCTGAAAGTACTAACTTTCTGCTCTGCTCTGCTCTGGTCTTGATCTTCCTGCTCTATGTAACTGATACCTGATCTCTCCTATTCTTTCTTCTTGGGCAATAATTCATACTTGAGATGACTGTTGGAAGGCTTCCCAGGTCTCTGTTCTTTATGGGAGCCATCACTTCCTCTGGCCTATGAACCCAGCCTGTTGAATGCCTCTGAATGGCTTTAATAAAACTGGGCCTTGTGATATGCTTCACTCTCTGATGAGAGAGCCTTACACATTTTCCATTAAATTTCAATTAAACTGAAAACCTCTGCATCAGTGACCCTAGACTGGCTACCCAGAAGATGTTGCAAGCTAGATCTCCCACAGGGCTCCTGACTCTACACCCAAATCTCCTATCTTTAGCCTTTGGTTTCCCAGAAACTCAAATCAAAGAAATTAAACTTGGAGAGCCATAGCAGAACGTACTGCTGATTCTTGGAGAGTGTCTTTCTGTACAGACAAGTAAGAACCACTAAAAAGACTATGGTTAGAACCTCTAGCTCTGAAGATAAGTTCCACAAAAGCAAATAAGATCTGAATCTTTTTATAACAATCTTCTGAATGTTGTACACAAAAAGGAAAAAGAAATGTGATTCAATAAAAGAGAGAGAAAGAGAGAGAGAGAGAGAAAGCACCACAACCAAATAATGGAGTCTCAAGGCCCAGTGCAGGAACAAAAGCAACACAAAGACCAAGACTTGTTCTTCCCCAATTATGGATCCCTCAGTAATGAATGGAAATCAGAAGAAAAGGATGATTATAACTATGCTTAACCTGAGGGTGACAAAAACAAAAAGCTGAATGTAATAACAAAGCCAATCCAAGATATGAAAACTGAATTCAATAAAGAGAACTGCTGAAGAAAAGTCAACTGAAACAATGCTGGAAATCAAAACTCAATAAGTGAAATTAAAACCTCAGTGAAAAGCCTCATCAGCAGAATATATTGTGTGGAAACAGAGTCAGGGCTGGAAGACAAAGCAGAGTAACTGGATCACTAGATAAATCAATGAGAAGAAAACTGCCACAGCTGCCACCACCACCACCACCACCACCACCACAACAACCCAAAGAACAGAACATGAGACAGCTTTGGAACACCATAAAAAGATCCAATCTTTGAATTATAGGCTAGTGTGGAGAAGGAGAATTAAGGGGAGGAGGAGGAGGAGGAGGAAGAGGAGTAGTAGCAGTAGTAGTAGTAGTAGCAGCAGCAGCAGGAGGAGGAGGAAGAGTAGTAGTAGTAGTAGTAGTAGTAGTAGTAGTAGTAGTAGCAGCAGCAGCAGCAGCAGCAGGAGGAGGAGGAGGAGGAAGCTGAGAAGGAAGAGGAGCATGAGGAGGAGGAGGAGGAAGAGTAGTAGTAGTAGTAGTAGCAGCAGCAGCAGCAGCAGCAGCAGCAGCAGCAGCAGCAGCAGGAGGAGGAGGAAGAGCAGAAGGAGGAGGAGCATGAGGAGGAGGAGGAGGAGGAAGAGTAGTAGTAGTAGTAGTAGTAGCAGCAGGAGGAGGAGGAGGAAGAGCAGAAGGAGGAGGAGCATGAGGAGGAGGTAGTAGTGGTACAGATCATCATAGTGAAGAGGTAATGAATATTTGCAATAAAATCATAGAAAAATAATTCCTAAACTTAAAGAGATTCCCATTTAGATACAAGAACTTACAGAATAGCAAATAGATAAGAGTGGAAAAGAAACCCCCCACAGTATATTATAATTAAATCATTAGAAATACAAATAAAAAAAAAAAGGAACTCTGTATGAGACCTTTTACTCTGAATGTGACAGAGAAGAAAGTGGGCTACACATGCCAACTTATAGGTACAGAAAAGGACTTTCTGAACAGTATTCCAGAAGCACAGACAGTAATATATACAGTTGACATCCATGAAACTAAAAAGCTACTGTGTAGCAAAGGAAATTATTGGAGGGAAGAGGCATAGGATGGGGAAAACTCTTTAATATTTATACACCTGAAAGAGAGTTAGTGACTAGAATATATAAAAAACTAAAACAAACAAAAAGCGAAACAAAACCAAAAAACTCCCTACACTTCAAGAAAACAAACAAACAACACAATTAAAAATTGAGGCATAGAGCTTTTAAAAGACTAAATGCAAATGGCCAAGAAACACTTCAGAATTTTTTCATTATCCTTACCATCAGGGAAAAGAAAATTAATACTTATCTGAGATGCTATCCTACCCAAGTAAAAATGGCTAAGATAAAAAAAAGAAATGGCAACAAATGGTTTTGTGGATATGGAGAAAGGGGAATGCTTATTCATAGATTATGAAAGTGGAAACTGGGGCAGCCGCTATGGAAACCAGTGTGCTAGTCCCTCAAAAGGCTAGAAATATATCTACCATGTGATCCAGCTACACTCCACCTGGGCATATTCATAAAGGACTCTATATTCTACTACAGAGATACTTCCTAATCCAGGAAAAGGAGACATCCTAGATGTCCATCAGCTGATGAATAAGATAATGAAACTGTGGTTCATATATACAGGAGTCTTTTATTCAGCCATAAAGAAAATAATTCATTGATTTTGCTTGTAAATGCACGGAGCTGAGAATAATCATTCTGAGTGAAGTGACTCAGACCCAGAAAGACAAATCCTACTTGTTCTCTCTCACATGTGGATGCTTGCTTTGAATCTTTAGATATGTATGTTTAAATTACAGTAACCATAGAAAGCATGAAACTAAGAAGTGGCCATTGGTGAAACCCTTCAAGGAAAGTGTGTTGTGGATTGCCTTGGTGCTGTTTGTATTTTGATGCTAATCCTGCCCCTGAAGAGGCTCGGATCACGTACTCAGGTGATTCCATGTGAACACTGCTCCTCATTTTAACTGGTCAAATAAAGGCTGGAGCCTGTGATTGGGCAGTAGAAAAAAAGTGGGGCTGAAAGTTTTAGAGAAGGGAGAGAAAAGAGGAAGAAAAGAGATGAGACAGAGGGATGCAGAGAGAGGAAGATAGAGGAAGAGGAGGTAGAAGATGGAGCAGAACCACATGGCCTGGAGGAGCCACATGTAGCAAGGGACCTCATAGCTGGAGACTCAAGTAGTATAGTGGTATATCTGTCCAATTTAGGAGTGCAGCTTATAAATATTATAATTGAGTTGTGTGTTCTTTGCACAGGCACATCGGGATTAGAGATTAACCGATACAAATCTGGCTGGTATTTAATATTAAGGCTGTCTGGTGTTCTCCATTTTCAATGATTTAGGTAGGCAAGATAGAAGGCGAAACTGTAGAATTGTCATTAACGGTTGGGTAGCCAACCACAGGGGAAGTCTGTCTGAGGAACAGGAGTGGTAGAGGGAGTGGCTTGGCCAAGCTAGCTGTGGGGGCTGAGTAGTCAGCTGGTGGCTGCTAGTCTCAGAGCCTAGCTGGAACTAGTGTGGATTTTAAAATTTACACAGAAAAGAAGTAGGATATAATCCAAGTAATATAAAGGGGTGATGGTGTTAAATAATGAAACAAGAAGGCTTAAGTTGGGTTTGGTTGGGGGTCTGATAGATGATGGAAGTGGGGTATGATAACTAACCACATGCCATATAGAAACTTACTAGTGTAGAAGCCTCCTAAAATATGCACATACACAAAGGTGTTTCAATGGAGTTATTTTTATAACAGGATGGATGATTCCTCCTCTACCCACCATATGCTATCAAAGTGCCTAGTGCCAACTTTAGATCACCTCTTTTTGAATTGGCAATCCTTGAGGTCCCATAGAGCCCACAAACATTACAGGCTATTCCCATTGTTGTTGGCTACCCTGCAGAACTTGAGAGTAAGACTTTATTGCTTAAGACACCACATGCTGGAGACACAATACATGAAGGAATGCCCACCTGGAATCTTTAGCCTTACTGGCTAGCTTCCATGGTGTTGGAAGGCTCTAGGCACACTATTGAGTGGGAAAAACCATCCATCTCTTATACTGCTGTAGACCCTGTGTGTTAAAATAACATCTTATTTTGTAAGATGTATTCACTGGAGCAATACTGGCACAAATGTTACAGAAGTAATCAACCATTTTCTGATTGGATTTAAAGTTTATTCCACCTGACACATATATTTAGTTCTATTGACTAGACTCAAAACCTTTGTCTATTCTTAGGATCCAGAGGAGGGCCTAGAACTTTTATCCTGTTAAATTGTCATAGCAATAATCTGGTCATTAAATTCTTATTTTCATACCCATAGATTAGTGCATTTCTAAAAGCTCATTAGATAAGCTTCTTTTTGTAGCAGATGACAACTAATACAGATATCTATAAACAGTCAACTTGAAAACAATGAGAGATTGTGTCATGCTCATTGTCCCTTCCAATAAGTCTCAGTGATTATCAAAGAAAAGGGATAGAAATATCTTAAAAGTTAGAGGGGGTAGACGTCTGTATAACAATAGTATTTGCCAGGTGTGACGGTTCAGTTGTATACATCAACTCACTGTAGCTAGGAATTTTTATATACAAGACCTGTACAACATCAAGACAATCAAGATACTAGTATGAACAGGAGAAGGGCTCATAGAGTCTCACCTCTATCTTAAGAGCCATTGGCTATTGATAGATACTGGGGCATGGAGAATATGGTGATTTGAATAAGAATGGCTCCCATATGTTCACATATTTGAATGCTTAATTACCAGGGAGTGGCACCATTTGAAAGGATTAAAAGGATAAGTGGGTGTGGCCTTGTTGGAAGTCATGTGTCACTCAGGGTGAGCCTTGAGGTTTCAAAAGCCTATACCAAGCAGGGAGCCTCTTTTTCTCTGCCTATGGATCATGATGTAGCTCTCAGCTACTGCTCCAATGTCTGTCTGAATGCTTCCATGCTCCCCACCATGATAGTAATGTCCTAAATGTCTGAAACTCTAAGCAAGCCCCAAATTAAATGCTTTCTTTTATAAGAGTTGCCTTTGACTCTCTCTTCAAAACAACAGAATAATTACTACGAAGTTGATATCAGTGACTGGGATATTGCTGTAGGAGGCATGGCCATGCTGTTTGTTGGAAGAATATGGAAAACTTTGGGATTTTAGACTAGAAAAGTAAAGAGGATGGGCACTTTAAACAGAGATTAATGGGTTATCCTAGTAGAAGGACAGTGCTGAGGGTGATTTGAACATCGGGGACCAACTCAAGAAGGTTGAGAGGGGGTGAATATTATTAAGTGGCTCATAGAACATTCTTGTCCTATTTTGGCAAAGAGTGTGACTGCTTTTTGCCCTTGTCCTAAAAATCTGAGTCAAGCTAGATGAAAGTATTTTGGATTAATGGCATTGGCTGAGGAGATTTCAAGATAGCCTAGTATTGATTGTGTCACTTGGTTATTAGATGTCATTATTAGGGAGATATATAATGAAAAAGAGCAAGCAAAGAAAGGAGAAAAGGAGAACCAGGAAGTGGTTTGAGGAGAAAAGGAGCACCATGAAGAGTAGTGTTGGAGACACATCCAGTTGGAGCTCAAGGAGATAAATTTAAACAAAAGCCAAATGCTAGATGGCATTAACAGAGGGGTTACCTTAAGGCAAGACTGCACCCAGCTTAGCTTCCAAGTTGTGAAAAGGAATTAAAGAAAGCTTAAGCAGTGAAGGAAGCCATCAAAACCAGAAAGCTGATGTGAATACATTTGAAAGAAGGTGCCAAGCAAGCAGAACTTGGCAGTTTTGGGCATGTGGTTGTGGCTTTAGTGCCAGGAATACAAGAAAGGGGTTGTAGAATCTCTCTCCATGGCAAAGGAAAGCCACTGAACCCAGATGTGTGTCTGGGGTATTCTTGCTTATAGGTCCAGAGAGACTATTGTATGAAGATGTGAGGGTGAGGCCTTGGTGGTGTTGGAGACTCCAAGATGTTGGTGAATCCAAGATGTCAGAGATATCAGAGTTGTGTGATACCTGCCAAGCAAAGCTGCAGAACAGATGTGGAAGGAACCAAAAAGAGAGAAGTGTGTTGTAGTCAACAAAGCTGAAAGGAGTTGGAGATCTCAAGAGCTCTTTGACACCAGACATGAAGATGCAGAACTTGGAATTTTCCCTGTTGATTTTCAGTCTTACTTTGGTCCAGCATTTCCTCACTATGTTCCCTTTACTCCACTTTGGAATGGTAATGTATGTTCTGTACCGTTGTATGTTATAAGTATGTGATCTGCTTTTTGATTTTTATTTTATAGGTGGCTATAGTTATGAGATTGCATGAATCTCAGAAGAGACTTTGACTCTTAAGTAGTTTTGAGACTGTAAAAGACCATGGGGACTTTTGAAGTTGGACTAAATGCATTTCACATTGTGATATGGCTACAAGCCTATGAGGGTCAGGGAGTGGAATGTGATGGCTTGCATAAGAATGGCCCTATTGGCTTAGTAACCAGGGAGTGCTGCGCCCAGCATGGCATTGGTGGGGACATATTGACATGGTTCCTGCTCCAGGGACAGGGCCAATGGCTGCCATGGGCGTAAGGCTTGTTTGTATAATAATGCACATATTTTCACATTCTTCTGAGTAATATCCTCTCTGTTGATATAAATGACTCCATGCTAATCTGAGACAGAATGAGCACAGGAGACAAAGGTGTGGCTAAAGGTCTCAGCAAAATGGTAAACACTGGGACCTTGAGGACAGTCCTTAAGGCTGTGGAAAATAACTCTAAAAATGTGAGTTTGAAAATACATACTTTCTCACCTATGCAAAAATTAAGGATGCAATATGAATTTTATAGGGAGCTTCACAGATCTAGAGGAACTACACTATGAGTCAACTGGTTAAAAAGATATAAAGAAAGGCAGTCACAAATGCAGGCAGATTCCTGAGTTCAAGGTCAGCCTGGGACACAGCAAGCCCTGGCCCAGGTGTGATAGAAATGGTAATTTCAGGACATAGTCCCACCCAGCTAGTTTAAGGTCTGTGCTTAACAGAGGCTGGTAGATCTCTGACTTCTTTTGCAATGTTAAAAGAAAATGTGTGCTTGCTGTCTCTTTTTTATTAAGGAGCTGGGGTCTTGGGATGCTGATTCATAGGATAATCAAAAGGAAACCTGAAGTAAAAGATTGGATTGATATATAAAATAAAAGACTGGTCTAACAATCTGCAGGAGATGAGCTATCCAGAGAATTTTCTAGTATAGCAAGAGGAACAGCTTGGAAAACTTTCTCAAGCAGAACATAGAAAACTGTCTGGCGATATCCAGAAAAAGCAGATCAGAGAGAAAGAAAGCAGAACAGGGACAAAGCAAGCTGGAAAGCTGTCTCTAGCAAACCATAGGCCGTCAGCTTGGATCCATGGTTTGACTTTGAGTAGTTTGTTTTCACTGATCTCAGATATGCCTTCTCTCAGAACTCCTCTCCAAGTTGAGGCTGGCCCTTGCAAAGCCATGGTTTGAAATGCATAAAAGGATTAGGAGGTATGGCCTTAGAAGTGTGTCACTGGGCATGACTTGAGAGCTTTCAAAAGCTTATGGCAAGCCCAGAGTCCTCTTCTTTTTGCCTATTAAAGCATAATGTAGCTCTCAGCTCCTGTTCCAGTGCATTCCTGAATGCCACCATGTTCCAGCCATGATGATAATGAACTATATGAACTATATGAAGATGTAAGCAAGCCATCAATTAAATGCTTTTTTTTTTTTTTTTTTTTAATAAGAGCTGCCTTGGTCTCAGTGTCTCTTCACAGCAATAGAATAGTGACTAAGATCAGAGTCAGTTTTCTTCAGGGATGTGGACCCTGAGAGTTACCTATGATCAATAGATGGTCTCACAACCATATACATACATGAGAACCAAATGAACTCAGTAGGTATTAAATTTTAAAAGACATATGTAGTTGGGAGACAAAAGTAGTGAGAAAAGCAGGGAAAGACTGGACGGCGTAATTGGTGTGGATCTGATCAAAACACATATGTGTGTATGAATATTAAATATCTAAAAATCCTTCTGCATAAGAAATAATTATAACATAGTAAAAGGCAAATCACAGAACTGCAGAATATATTGGCAGGTGGTGTTTTTGATAGGGTATTGATCTACAGATTTTAAAGCACTTCTACAACTCTATAGCAGTAATAACTCCAGACAGCTCAATTCAGAAACAGCAAAGGACTCACACAGATCTGTCTTCAAAGAAGTCATAGTTTTAAAAAATGTTCAAAAAATGCTCAATATCTTTAATCATGAAGTAAATGCAAATAAAGTCTGGAAGAAGAGTTCTACCACCATTAGGATGGCATCCTGAAAAGCTTCAATAACACTATCTCTCCCAAAAGAACTTCAGAATATTACAAGTGTTGGCGTGGGCATGGATAAATCAGAAACTTTGTCCATGGTTGGGGGGAAGTTAAAATGGTGCAACTGTTATGGAACAGTATAACGGTTTCTATAAAACATAAGCAGAATTACCATATGACCTATGACTGCCTAACACCTCACTTTCAGTGTCTATACCAAAATAATGAAAAGCAGGGACCTAGATAATGCTGTTCACAGCATCAATATTTACAAGAACTGAAAGTTACAAACAAACCCAAATGTCTACAACACTGGCATAATAGGGAAAACATCCTATGTGCACATGACAGAGTATGGGTTGGAGACTTATTAAACCCATTCAGCCTCCATTTGGGGTGACAAACCAGTTCTGGAGATCGATGGTAGTAATGGTTTCACAGTATTGTGCAAGTATTTAATGACATAGAAATGCACCCTTCAAATTGGTTACATGGTAAATTTTATGTTATGTGTACTCTGTCACCATTAAAAAAAAAATCAAAGAGGGGCCAGGGAGAGAACTCAGCCTATAAATTGCTTGCCTTGCAAATGTGAAGGTCTGAGTTTCATACCCAATGCCATGTAACAAGATTTGGACCTGGTGGCTAGTCTTATAATCCTTGCACTGGGAATGTAGAGATAGGTGTATCTCTGGGCGGGACTTGCTAGCCAGATCCAGGCCAGTGAGAGACCCTGACTCAAGAGAATAAGGTGGGTGGTGTCTGAGGAAATGGGCTCCATGGTTGACCTTTTGCTTCCACAGATATGTGCACACAGCATGCATATAAACCACCATCATACTTATGTGTAAATAAACACACATGAACAGAGAGAGAGAGAGAGAGAGAGAGAGAGAGAGACAGAGACACAGAGAGACAGAGACACAGAGATGCCGGTGAACCAAGCTGCATCCCAGAGGCCACATGGAAGTTCTGTACAGTCTCCAGTGGAGGTATAACCTGATGTGTTCAGCTTCCAGGGACAACTGTTCATAAAATCTGAACCCCTGTCATATTCCTCTCAAGTGTATAACCTTGGGAAGGTTACTGAGCCTATTCCCTAGTTCAGGAATTGAGAGGGAAAGTGGCTACAGTTCTGTGGGCCTGATGAGCACATAATAGAGACGGCTAAGAGCTCAGCAAAGCAATTGAACTCTAGCGGTTATTCAGTGAGTTGAATTATTAGCAAGATTGCACATATTTTATGTATGCTAAATAATACAGGTGATTTGTGGAGCTTCTCAATGAGTTCTTTGCCTCCTGAGCTATCACCTGGGATGGAGTCTTTGTGCACTCAGCCATTGTCATAACCATATGAGGACTTTATGTCTCTGTTTACTTTAGCCTCTGTCCCCCATCATCTGCCTAATGGCTCAGGCATGCCAAGGATGAGTAAGAGCCATAGGTGAGGTACATTCACTAACGTTGGCTGAGAATCCATTTCACGGTCATAACTCAGCAGCCAGTGCTATATGGACTAGTTGTGCCTTGGACTGCAATCCATGCCCACATGTGACTGGGCAGTCTTGGTGCTAATGATAAACATTATGATATGATTAAGCTAGAAACCATATGAGACATTATTTAATCAGAGCATACGTGTTTGCTTTCACATCTAAGAGGCTGTTTCTTGTCTTCCTCTGTGATCCCACAGAGCAGATCTGAAGGTAGAGCTCTCATTGAAGAGGTTTCGGAGCCTCTCATTGAAGAGGTTCCAGCCTTCGGAGCATTCGCTGTAGAGAATATGTTCATCTACATTTGTTTATTATGAATTTGGGCAAGTTTTATCTTTGAAGTTAACCTTTGTGCAATCTATGAAGTATGAGCAATGAATCAAATAATTAAGACAGTTCAGGAAAATGTTTAACTTATATTTGAGAGTTTTTTTCTGTTTTATTTAATGGATTTAACTTTGCCAATTTTTAGAATTTTCCTAAAATCCTTCAGTTAAATTTGTGTCATTCCTTTTTCACCTGTTCTCCACTTCCTGGGCATTTTCTCCAGGTTTCTCTCATCAGGCAAGCAAGCTCATTTTTGTTTTGTTTTGTTTTGTTGTTGCTGTTTGTCTAATTTTTTTCCCCTCTAGGGCCAACTTAGGCAATCAGTGATTAGGTACAGAGGATGTGTCAGAACACATACTAGATGCGGTGGTTGCAAAGAGAAAGGGGCCTAGGGAAGGTAGCTACAGCACTTAGAGCATGGAATTTGGCAATAGATGGACACAGATGCCAGCCCCGGCCTTATTCCTTACGACCCACTAGCATGTTCCTGGAAAGCTCCCCGCTCTGCAAACCTCCAGTTTGTTTTTAAATTTCTGGGACAAAGTTTCACTCCCTTGCCCAAGCTGTACTGAACTCCTGAGCTCAGCTGAGCTGTCTGTCTCAGAAGCTGAGACAGGCACATCTACCATTATAGCTGGCTAGCCTCAGATTTCTGATGTGTGAAATGCAGAGAATTCTAGCCATTTCCCAGTAGGAATAACACAGAAGTCAAATGAAATATTTGCTTCTAGCTGTAAGGTCAGGAGCCAAACCCAAAATAGGAGGAGCAAACAATGACAAATGTCCATGGTAGGTATCAGGTGCAGCTGAATACTGGGGACCCAGGGCCATCAGGATTCTGCCTCTCTCCATGTCTAAGGTTTGCCTTCTGCGGTGTCTGCTTCACTGTCAAGCTCTCTCTCCAGCTTCATACTATCCTTTGCATTGCTGAGACCAAACACAGTTTTAAAGGAGAAACGATTTTAAGGGTTTATTTGGGCTCATGACTTTGGGAGTTATATAAGTCAACATAGATTGAAGAGACCAAAGGAGCTGAGTAGCTTACTTTTTGGTGACCAGGAAGAAAATAAGAGAGGAGAGG
>JADRCH010000125.1:4512438-4545095 GCA_019843965.1 Rhynchomys soricoides
GAGGTAGAGGGAGAGAGAGAGGGAGAGGGAGAGGAAAAGGAAAGAGGGAGAAGGAGAGGGAGGGTTATACCATGTTAGTAGACTTTCTGTCAGTCTATGGGATAGTGTTCCCATTAAATACCCTTGAACAATCTTCTATGGAAATACCTTCATCAATACCTTGGACATGTGCTTCCTCATCTCCTAGGTGGTTCTCAAGCCAGTGATGAGGACAATCAGGGTTAACTGTCGCTTTGTTTTTGTAACAGATCAAAGAAGGAAATGTTCCTTCCCAGTAGTTCCACAAAACCCAAGACTAGCCCTGGCAAATCATCTGTGTGACCAGTGGCTACTGTCAGAAAGGTAGAGTTTGAGAAGTCCAAGCTAGGTGATCATGGACTCAAACTGCATATACTATAAGAACATGTGTGTGTGTGTGTGTGTGTGTGTGTGTGTGTGTGTGTGTGAGAGAGAGAGAGAGAGAGAGAGAGAGAGAGAGAGAGAAAGAGTGCGCTTGCATTTGGGTAATGAGCACAGTAAAAAAAATGCCTTTTAGACATGTAAAAATAGTTTAGTCAGGAACCCTATCACTCCCAAGGTTCCACCTGAGAACCAGAATGCAGTGACATCACTCACTCATGGTCCTACAACTTCCTGATGCACATGAACTCCATAAGCAGAGACCAGAAACAATGCTTTGCTCTGCACATCTGGAGAGACACCACCTCAATCTGTCCTGTGGCTGGAGAGTCTCCCCCAGGATCCTGATCCTCTAATCAGAGATTACTGTAGTTAAAGACAGATCTGGCCTTCAGGTAAGATATATACACAGGTGGCAGACTTGGGGAGATGGTCTTAGGACCACATAGTTAGCAACTTACAGTGTGAATCTTGTGTGATTACCTTCAGCATAATAAAATACCAACTACATGTGACTTCCTTCTTGCTTGCAACAGTGTGTCTGCATGGTAGGAGAGAAAGGAAATTTCTTTAAAGTAAAATCTTGATCGTATTTCCCCAAAGAAGGAGCAATGGATGCCAAGAGGCAGACATCAGGTATCCTCCAGGGCAGACCAACCTAGAAACTGCCGTGCAGAAACGTTTACTGCAACCATTTTCACAGAAGCCATTCAGAGGTTAATGAACTTGGTTCAGTGGCTCAGGCCTATGATTCCAGCTACTCAGGAAGCCAAGGCAGAAGCATAGAAAGTTCAAGGTCAGCCCAAGATCTTGCCTCAAAATAATGAGAGGCTAAAGGTACAGCTTGATAGAAAGCACTTGTCTAGCGAACACAGTGTCCTGGGTTTATTCTTTATTAGCATGTTCATATGTGCTTGAGCACGCGCGCACACACACACACACACGCACACACACACACACACTTCCAGTTTTCTATTTCAATAGAGGATAAGCTGTACTTTATGATCACACATGACCAAAACTAGGTGTATTTGTTCCTTTGTTGTGCTAAAATACCAGACTGAAGCAACTTACAGAATCAAGGCGTTTTGCTAACTCCTGTTTCATGGGAAAGAGCCCATCTTGGCAGCGAGGGTACCGTGGGGTTCTCAGCAGTTGGAGCTTGCTTGCTGTGGCTTTTCCTCCTGCGAAACACACCGGCTGTAGAGCTCGAGCCGGAAGTAGAGTTGAAGCCAAACTCTAAAGGACCGACCTGCAAAAAGCCATTCCTCTGGCTTTGATGGTGGGTTCCCTACTGTCCCCAAACAGTGCCAACAGCCAGCTGGGACTGGCTGTGCAAGCACACAACCATGTGAGGGACAGTTCGGTCGCAGATGACCGTTTCTTCCCAAGAGCAATTGAAAATAGTCGAAGGACTCCTTTACATAGACAGAAGTCACTGGGTGATAATGCAGGGCAACGGATTCCCTCAGTGATAACTGCTGCTGGAATGGGGGTGTCTGTGACCGTCTAAGGATTATTTGACTCTCTAATTGGGCGGGCAAGTCAATAAATTCATTGATTCCCTGAGAAAGCCAGATTTATGAAGTTGTCTTGTTTTGGGGTGTCTGCTCTAGCATTCTGCATGTGAGTGGGTATGGAGAAAGAAACTTAGTAATGACCTGGTAATTAATCAAGGTGCGAAAACCAATTAATGCAATTCGTGAACCAGTCTTGTATGCCAATTAAAACCAGCCTTAATATCAGGTTCAGCACGTTGTAACTTTTATTTTTTTTTCCATTTCAAGGACATGGCCTAGAAAAAATAACAGCATTTGTTTTCTTTTAAAATATTTTCATGTTCGTATTTTGCTAATTGAGACTGCCCTTCTCCTCATTAGCCAAAAATGGTGAGAGTTCACCACTCTTGACAGTTATTTCTCCATTTCCATATGACTCAAACACTGGTTTTTTAAATTTCAGCTTTCCAAAATTCATGATTTTTCTGGATCTTTCATCTTTAGCTCAGATTTTTCTAAATGAACCATGATAAAGATAAATATCTTGCAAACAAACTTAAAACAAATAATATCTCACTTTTATTACATTTTTCTCTTTGTGGAAATGAGAACTGAACTCATGGCCTCATACATGCTAGGCAAGTATTCTAGCAGTGAGCTACACTCTCAGCCCTGCAATTACTCCCTGCAACACAGACTCCTCAAGCTCAGACTTCATTTTTTTACAGCACCCCCATGTCAGTATCGAGTTATTATTTATAATCCTATTGTTGTCAAAAGACACGGAGTCATATAGTATTTTGCACTGGTTGATATGTTTCCTTTTTTTCTATTCATTTATTCAGTGTGCCAATGTAAGTGTGCATGTATGACTTATATGTGTGTGAGCTTATATATGCATGTTTGCATTGTGTCATGTTGTGTGTGTGGAGGTCAGAGAGGATACTCACAGGAATCTATCTTCTCCCTTTACCATGTGGGTTTTTCGTTTCGAGCTCAGGTCACCACACTTGGGACCAAGCATCCTTACCTGCTGAGCTATCTTGCTGTCCCCCTTTTCATTTTTTTCTACCAGTATAGTAGAATATATACTACTACATTCTAAGTATATAAAAGTATACATAGAATATAGTATAAAAGTATGTATATTATATAAGTATATATATCATATAATCCTATTTCTATTATTTCTGTAATATATAATATAAAATATATAAAGTATATAATATATTATATATCACATGTGCTATATAACTATTACATATATAATGTATAATATAAAATATAGTTATTATATTATATATAATTTTACTATACTTGTATAATATATAATCTGATATAAGTATAGTTATACTATACTTATAATAATAAATATAAGTATATTATATACTTATATAATAAAGTACACTTATACTATACTTATGTAATAAATACACTTTACATATATAATAAATACACTTATACTATACTTATGTATGATACAATTACACTATATATAATGTGTATTATATAATTATACATTATATAATATGCACAATATATTATATGTGATTATATACAATATATTATAGTTAACAATATATTATATGTAGTAGATAAATTATATATGATATATTATTTATTATTAATAATATATCATATGTAACATACATTTATTTATATAAGTATAGAAAATATAAAACATATAAAGCAGCTTATATAGGTTTCTATTATATATACTTTTTTACAGCTAAATCTACTGCATATTTTATATACAGTATATATGAGATATACTGAAGAATAATATAATACATGTAATATATATCATATACATTAGCTTCTGAATAATGTGATTCATGTTCTATTTCATATGACCACAGTGACAAACAGGAAGCAGAAGCAGGTTGCTATAAGAATTCTTTTGTTTTTGCAGTGAACTTTTAATAAGATCAACACATTATTTCTCCTCCATCATGCCGTAAGGGATTTGTTCTGCTTGATTTATGATGCACAAGTTTAGTATTTTCCTAAGTTATAATCAATCAGTACAAGGTATTCTTGTTAATTAACAAACATTTTTTCATTTGATTTCCCAAGGAGAGGCCCTTAGGCCTGAGGGTGTTAGATCCCCCAGTATAGGAGAATGCCAAGGAGGGAAGACAAGAGTGGGTGGGTGGGTGGGGGAATACCCCCACAGTGGCAGGGGGAGGGGAGAGGGAATAGGGAGGTTCCAAAGGGGAGATCTGGAAAGGGGAAAACATTTGAAATGTAAATAAAGTAGAAAAAAGAAAAGAAAGAATTCTTAGTTCATCTTTTCTGTGCTTTTTCACAGCGTCCAGTTGACATTTGCTGTGTTTCCCTCTCCTTTTTGTACTTATTTGTTACTTTTTAAATTTGATGATAATTCTTGCAATATTGTATTGCCATCATCTTGTCAGTAGTAGTGCTTCTGCACTGTCCTCCTCCTCATTACACTTACAGTGCAAGGACTTCTCCACAGGGGCACATCAAACATTGTATTGATTCAAAATGACGTGTGCAAAAATCTATATATATGTGCATTAAAATTTCTTTTTTCAGGTAAATAATCAAGTTGTCTAGAGAACTCATAAGGTATTTAAAAATAAGTGAGTTATCCTTAAATTCTACTTGGCTATAATTTATAAACTATGTAGGAAATTAAGTTAAAGCTTAAATAAGACAAATTATTTTAGCAAAAGGCTTTCTGGAAATAATTAACAAGGTTACAGACTTGGATGAACCCTTATTTAAAATCATACCTTCAAGTTCTGTGGATGGCAAGGCTTGAGGATGCTATCTTGAATGTATACAAGTAAATTTTTATTGAACTAAAAGCATTTCTATACTAACCATGCCAGTGTGTGTGTGTGTGTGTGTGTGTGTGTGTGTGTGTGTGTGTATAATGCGTAATGAGTATGGGGACCCACCCCATGACATGTATGTAGAGGTTGGAAGACAATGCTTGGGTTTTGGTTCTTATCTTCCACTGTTTGAGGCAAGATCTCCTTGTTGTCTTGCCTACTTTAGTAGTACATATTCCAGGCGAGCTAGCTTGTGCTCTTCTGGGTGATTCTCCTGTCTCTTCCTCCTGTCTCCAAGTCAGAATGCTGTAGTTACAGATGTGTGCAATCCCGTTCGTTCCAGGGATTCACACTCTGGCCGTCATGGCAAGCCCTTGGGCCCACAAATCCCTTTCCTGCCCTTCAATTGTTATCTTAAAATCACCTACTTCCTTGGCATAGTCCTTCCCATATTGTCCTGGAAAAAAGCGACTAGAGACTTGTCCCAGGTACTCTTCTATTGCTGTGCTAAAACACCAGGACCAAAGCAGCTTATAGAAGAGTTTATTTGGGGCTTACAGTTTCAGAGGGTGAGAGTTCATGACCACCATGGCAGAGAGCATAGCAGGCAGGCATGCAGGCAGGCATGCAGGCAGGCATGGTGCTAGAGCAGTAACTGAGAGCTAAGACCTTAATTTACAAGTAAGAGGCAGAGAGAATTAGCTAACTGGGAATGAGCCCATATTCTGAAACTTCAATGTTTATCCCTCGTGACACATCTCCTCCACCAAAGACACTCCTCCAATCCTTTCTAAACAATGTCACCAACCAGGGACCAAGTATTCAAATATATAAACCTAATTGAGGCCAATCTCATTCAAACCACCACAAGACTGAAAAAATTTGGATTATTTCACCTTCCACAGGAGAAACTTATGTATGTGAAAGAGGCTATGGAGACATCAAGACATGTCTGGTGAAGGATGTAACAATGAGTATATTGTATATAGTGAAGTTACATGTATGATAGCCAATTACAACACTAGTTTTTTATAGATGCCTAAAATGACCAGCTGGCTCTATTTTCTATATTGTCCTAGATAAGTAAGTCCACATTGTGGAGAGTGTCTTTCATGGTCATGCAGGCCAGGAAAATGAAAACCTGGTCACCACAGTTGATAATTACCTCAGCTGTCACTGCTGATGCTATCTGTATGCAATTCAGCTGCTCTTTAAGCCCAGAATGAAGCGTCTAACCCTTTGGATTCTGTGAGGATTATTTTCTCATGGTAGATTGTAGAGCTGATGTGAGACTATGGTGTTCTGAGTATAAGTCTGTTCAGAAGCAGAGGGAGGCAGTTGATTGGCTAGGAGGATTTGGTAGTCAGAGATAATTTACCTGGCCATTTTGGTCCTACAGATTTTTGAAGACAGTTTACTGAGGTATGGCTGGCAAATGTAAAGTACACTAATTTTGAGGGTATAATTCAGTGACTCTTTCGTATCTTTACGTAACCACTGTAGCAATGCAACTCAGGTGTTTTCTGCAGTCTCCTCACACCCTCATTTGTAATAATACTTTGTCTCATACACTCCTTCTGTTTCTGTAGATTTTTGCTGTTAGGGAACATTCTATGTAAATGAAACCACAGAACACGAAGTCTTTGGTATTCAGCTGTATTCAGTATGACTCTGTGTGCTTGGGAATCACCCACATTGTAGCATTTATCTCCAGTTCACTTTTACTATATTCTGTTGTGTGAACTGATGCCATTTTGCTTATCTATTCACACCCGCTAATAAATGATTGGGTTGAAAATGCTGTTATAAACATTTGGGCTCAAGCCATTATGTAGACATTTCCAGTTCTTTTGGTAAAACACCGAAGAGATTTTGTTGTGTTATATGGTAAATTCTATTCACTTCTTTTTCTTTTTAAAGACAGGGTCTCTCTACATAGCTCTGGCTATCCAGCAACTTACTGTGTAGACCAGACTGACTTCCACTTTACAGAGATCCCCCTGCTTCAGTCTCCCCAGTGCTAAGATTGAAAGGATGTATCACCACACCTGGTACATTCAGCATTTAAAGAAGAAACTTCCAAAGTGCTTTCCAAATGAGATAGTCCATTTCATATTCTTGGCAATGTATGAGAATTCTTGTTTTTTTATATCCTTGTCAGCACTTGTTATTTTATGTCTTTCTTATAATAGATAGCTATGTCTATATATGCACTAGCATCATGCAGTGGCCAGTTTCATCCATGTATTATTTAGTCACTCATTTAGTCACTTGGATAAATGAAGACTACTATGTACTAGTCCCTCAGTGAGGTGACAAATATACAAGAAGTAAAACAATGTCCCTGACATCAAGAAGTTCAAAGATCTCTGGACTAAAATAAAACATACTAAGTGTGTTTTATTGTTTCTCTGACCCCTGGGTTTTTTTATTTTATTATTTTTATCATTGTTATCATCATTGTGACCATTATTTATTGTTGTTGTTTTGAGACAATGTCTAACTAAATTGCCTTGGCTGAGCTGGGGCTCACTATGTAGCCCTGGATGACCTTGAACTCATTGAGATCTTCCTGCCTCTTCCTCTGAGTGCTATTTGGGCATGCTTATGTAACTCCAAAGGTACTACCTAAAGTCACACATAGCAATCCAAAGACTTGCCTGGCCAGGTTATATTGAAGTCAAGTAGTGAAGTAAACAAGTCATGGGGTGTGGACTGAATTTGTCACTGCTGAAATGTGTCTGAGATTGGAAGGCAAAGGGAGGCAGAGCAGAGGAAGAAGGAAACAGACTCAGACCCAGAAATGAGAGAAGACACGTGAAGACATCCTGAGTGCTCTATTCTGCTGGCTCTGGCTTATGTGCTGTCCTGGGCAACTCTGTTATGTCTTCTCAGATTCTATTTTTACTTGATCTACTTTGAGTAGGTTTCTGCTCCTTGTAATTAGAAAAGTTTTGAAGAGAAACAGTCAAATTACAGATTTGTAATCATTCCATTAAATCTTATTCTAAGATAAGCCCTTGTAAAGTGGACTTATCCATTGTCCATTATTCACTACATTTTTCTTTCTGACCCAGGATTGACCCAATCATTATTATCCATATTGTCAAGGCAAGCAGTGAGCTGCAGAGTCCAGCTCATCCCTCTACTTTCTCCTCTCTAATTCCATATTTAGTAGGGAATTTGGTCTTACACTAGATTTTTAAGAATTATTATTATTTAGTTTTTTGAAACAGACTTTCTGTATGTAACAACCCTGATTGTTCTGGAACTCACTCTGTAGACCAGGTTGGCCTTGAACTCACAGAGATCTGCTTGTCTCTGCCTCCTGAATGCTATGATTAAAGATGTGGGCCATCATGCCTGGTGCTAGTTAATTTTTACTATGGACTAGATACAAACTAAAGACATTTATGAAAAGGGAACTCCATCATTTGTGAAGAACTGCCTCCATCAGATGGTCTGTGGACATGTCTGTGCAGTACTTTCTTGGTTGATGCAGGAGAATCCAGCCTAAGGAGTCCAGCTTGTCTTACCACAGTACGGCAGTAGGAAAGAGGGCTTGGTCTCTATAAGAAAAGTAGCAGGTAAAGCCAGAGGGAGCAAGGCAAGAAGTATCATTCCACTGTGCTCTCTGCTTCTATTCCTGCTTCCAGGATCCTATCTTGACTTCCTTCAGTGATGAATCGTTACCTGGAAATGTAAGATAAAAGAAATCTTTTCCTCTACAAGTTACTTTTGGTCCCCATGTTTTATTACAACCACAAAAATCAAACTAAGGCAGTTGTCCCGGGTCCTTATACTGGGAGGTGGAATGCATCCTTTAACGAGTGTGGATTAATGAGCCATCCTTTGGTTACTGTGGACACTTTCCAAATAAGGACATACCGAGTTGCCTGATGTAAGCTTTTGCATAAAAACAAGTTGTTATGAGAGCCAATCCAGTTGTGTGTCATGGTTCACAGCTGAATTTCCTTGTGGTCTGCTGTGAACACAAAGGATTCACCAAATCTTAGACTTTGAGCATCCAAAATTGTAAGCTAAAAATGTCTCTATTCTGCTTAAACTTACCCAATCTTGGGTGTTTTGTCAATAAAAAATGTATTAATATACCTGGTTATTTGTCTAGTGCTTAAGGATCTTACTGGCTACTTACCCGCTGATAACACTGGGAAGATGGTGGGAATGAGAGAAGCACCCATGGGTGCGCAGTAAGCTTTCGTTCCCAGGGTTACCAGTTATGCCAAGTATCATGGAAGGATTAAAAAATATATGGGAATGGTTCGCAAAATAGATACAAGAAAAGAGATGTTGTCAGCCCCACAGTGATGTATTCCCTGTATGCATGAGACCACAATGAAGATAGATGCCTCAGCATTAACTGGAGCCAATGCTGTCCCCAAAGCCTGAGAAGTAAATCATGGTAAAATGGAACGATTTGTGCCACGAGTAATTCATTTATAGCAACAAAACTGAGGGCTTAACTGGAGGTAATAAAATGCCAAAATTGTAATGCCAGGGAAAGAAGCAGAAACACACAGAAGATCCTCCTATATCCTGTTCTGACTGGAAAGAAGTGATGGAATGCAGAGGCACGTCTTGTCCTTTAAGCTTGTCTGGTTTCCCAAGAGAGTAAAGCAATCCCAAGACCCCTCCTAGAGATTCCATGTGCAGAGGAGGGCAAGCCATGATGTCATCCCATCTGTCTTCTTTCCTCACCAAACTACCTTTGAAGCAGAATGACCTGGAATGACTACCCCTGCACCTCCCAGAGAATCCTATGTGTTGAAATGAGGAAAGAACAGGAAGTCTTTATGTATTCACTTCCTGCAGTGATTCCCACTCTATTGGTATCGTGCTAGGATCTGAGCTCCTGTAATATAATCCTGTTGAGAGTACATAGCCGAGAGACTTTGCCATGGAACTCTGTACAGCTGTGCTGAACCGTACTTAGGAAAATGAGGAGCCCAGGTCACTCTACCTCTGGCCTTCTTGAGGCAAAGTCCAGGAAACTAGAGTAGATAGGTGCTAAGGAAAACCTAACATCAATGCTGGGACAATGGGAAGCTGGAAAAGTTCTGGTCAAGAGGCATGCTAGTACCAGAGCCTGTCTACCTAAGCTGACTGCATATCAGTAAGCCACCTCACTACAGCTTATCCATGTCCTTGCTCACTGTCAGGGAAATGGGATAGACTAGCCTTCAGAACTTCGACTTCAGCTTGCTGAGCTGTGAAATAGGGAATGTCATCCTTACCTGTGGCTCTCAACTCTATGGTGCTGAAAAAATTCTAGGTAGAAAAACCTGGCAGCTATGTTTCTGAAGCACAGCCAAACATTAGGCAGACCCAAGGAAATTCTACAGTAGACCGGGAGAAAGGATTGGAAGAGGCAGAGGGATCAAGAATACCACAAGAGAACTTGCAGAATCAACTAACTGGGGCTTACAGGGATTCACAGAAATTGAACTATCAATCAAAGAGCATGCATGGGATAGACCTAGGCCCCTACACACATGTAACAGATGTGCAGCGGGGTCTTTACTTGGGATTCCTAGCAATTAGAGCAAGAGCTGTCTTTGACTCTGTTGCCTGCTTTTGGATCCCTTTCCCTTGGTCTTACAGCAACTTGATGTGCCAAGGTGGGTTGATATCCCTGGGAGGCCTCTCCTTCTTTGAAGAGCATAGAGGAAGGTGAAGTGAGAGGGAGAGGCTGGGAGGAGAGAAGGGAGGGGGAGCTTCAGTCTGGATGTAGAGTAAATAAATAAATTTTAAAAAGGAGGAAAGGGAAAAACCCCGAAGAAAAGACGATTCAAAATCAAATGTATATTGAATCCAGGAGGTGTCTGGAAATTCTCTTGGATGGTAATGCATGACTTCACTGCAGTCTTTGCTTTGAACATGCAACATTCAATAAGCACCCTTTGCCCTCCGCATGCAGCCACCCTATTTAACATCAATAAAGAAAGGCTGCCCAAACACCTTAGTTCGGATTTGAACCTGGCATGTTGTGAATTTCCCAGGCTTTTCTCTAACCTTGTGTTTTGTTCTCTGCTTTTATAGAAACAGAATGATTTAATTATGGAAAAGACTTTCAGGGTTTTTCTACCATATTCCTTCAGTGTGTGTCAGATTACTATATTCTTGGAATAAAAATGCTCCATTTTAAAGATTGCTGTTTGAATTGCGGAGTTAAGGTCCATTAAAAAAAAGTAATGGAGTAAACTATGGCTTGGGATTCAGATAAGATTTCCAAAAAAATTGCCTGCAATGGCATTCTAAACATATTTATAGTTCATATTTTTACATGAGGTGGTAGTGTCACTGTTGATAATAAAATCAAATTTTGTCTCTGAAAAATCTTGAAGGTACTGTGTGTCTTACAGTGTTAAGTATTCAGAAAAGAGACTATCCTGTATGTAAAAGCCAACAAGCACTACCATGTTGTTAACCTGTAGATTTGTATTCACTGTAAGGAAATGGTAAAATTGTATGTGTACCAGAGAACTGTTGTGAAATAAATTCGTGGTTCATAGTCAGCATGTTTGTTCTGTGTGCCTATTTTGTATAACCATATACATAGGGTTATATAAAAACTTCTCAGGTAAGAAGAGGTCTTCAGAGGGAAAAATGTGAGTCCTGATAGAAATGAAAAGATGTAGGGTCCCTTCAGCTCTAAAAAAGAATCTTTTAGTGCAGTGATCTTGTCTATAACTCAGACCTCAAAGATCTTATCTACTGACTAGTCAATTCTGCTGTGGGAAAGAAGGTTCTAGAGTCACGTGCATTAATTCCAGCAGCTGTTCACCCTGCAGCTCAGACACAGAGACCTTGACTCCTGAGGTCGCTGACCTGTCTGAAATGAGGCTGATGGCCATTTTGTGTGTTTGGTGCTTCGTAATCTTTGGCATGCTCTTCAAATAGCTATGAATGCATGGAATTACAGGCTCTGGGCAGTGAGAGTCTTTATAGCAAACTTGGCTCCTACCAGTGGACTATCACTCTGAAAATGCTCTGGGAGCAATTAAACACTCAGTAACCCCTCATTAAATGACGGCTTTATCTAATCTTATGGTGCTCCTTCTGAGTATAAAAATGAAGAAGAAATGGATTTCAACACACAGAGCACTTCTGCTTTTGCCTTGGATGGTGTGGAGGGTGGGCAGTGGGAACTATCTACAGCAGCTTGGTACAGAGTTTGGGATGGAGGATCTTGGTTAACACCTCCTTCTCACCCCTCACACTTCAAAATAGTCTGAATTCCCAGGGCTGTCAGAGAAAGGGGAGGCGTGGGAGGGAAATAAGGACTTGCTGGAAACACCCCCAATTCAAGTGGCAAATGTGTGAGTTGTACTAACCTCGCTTCAACATTGAGGGGGAAACACAGGAGAAGTGGGTGATCAGCTACAGCTCTAATTCTCATTTTGTTTGATTTCTTGGTGGTAAGATTTTCCTGAGCAGACCTAAATTAATTTATAATGAAGTATGCCTGGGAAAGAGGTGCTGAGACAAATGCATGCAGTTACAGAGTTATAAAATGGATCCGAAAGAGAAAGACCCAAGATAATATACTGGAAAGATATTCTCGATGACATCCTTATTTCCTGTAAATGATACCATTTGCCCAATGGCAGCTTTGTTTTCTTTTTCTTCTCTGTGTTTGCTTTCTGCATTTTCTCTAGCCATTGGAGGGATGAATAATGTTGACAGAAGCTGGGGGCTGGATCCTTCTCCCCTTCCCTCTTAACACTGGAATCATTGCTTCATTTTGTTTGCTCTTAGTTCTAGAAGATTATTTGTTACAAATAGTTATTTTCTGATTGATTGGTATATTGATAAGAGTTTAGAGAGAGCAAAGCTAAATTTTAGTTTCATGCCACTCTTTTGGATCCTTGTGTTGAGAGTTGTGTTGTACACTGAGCTGTGCAGTGTCATGAGCCAGACTGTATGTCTTTGTGTCCCCACGTACGGACATGGGGTTACATGTTCAAAACAGGGATGACAGTAGTAACTACCTACTAGGGGTATTTAGAGGCAAAACAGTTTTATGGTTGGGAAGCATTTAATGCCATGCCCAGTACATGCTAAATTTTCACTGAATAATTCATGTAGCCAAGCCAGACATGTGTCATGCACCTGTAATCACAACACACTGGAGGCTGAGGTGGAAGGATCATGAATTTGAGTTCGGACTACCTTACAAAGTGAGACACTACCACAAATAAATAATTGAATAAACAGACCTTCAGTAATGTAACCAAAATCTAGTATAAGGCATTATTCAGACATGTTTGTAGTTGTAATGGATGTGATGACGTATATCTCCAGTTCAGCTACCTGTGAGGTTGAGGTGGGAGGGTTGCTTGAGCCTAAGAGCTCAAAGACCTTAAGGCCTACCAATTGCTCTAAAGGAACTTTCTTTAAACTAAAATTAATATTGGGGCTGTTTTTACTTCCAGTATCATGTGAAACAGCAGGGCCCATCATGTTTGCTGAGTCATCAGACTTGTTCAGTTGCCCTTTTAGTTATGGAGGCAGCTATGGTACACATGGCTGGAGCTATCTCTTTTCTGTGTTACATGCTTACATGCTGTTCTATACTTAAATTCTTCCATGTATCTTTTGATATTCCATGTTGCCAAATGAAGGATGGGCTGCCCTGATTCCTTCTGCTTTCTTCCTCTTGTGGGGTTCTTGTCTCTTTGTTCTGCGTTCCTGTTGCCAAGGAACCAATCTCTCTCATGCTTTTGAGACCAAAACAATGCTAAGTATTTATTTCCTGGTTTCTGTGAGTCAGAAATTTAGGGAGCGTTTGATCGAGCAGGTCTGGATTGGAGTCTTGTGCATTTGCAATCAGATGGTGGCTGGAACTGGAGGGGAGACCCAGACATTTGTCTCACCTGTGTAGTCTTGGGACTTCTCTGTGAACTCTCTGCATGGCTGGGGAACGGTTTCCATCACAGGGAAATGTGTACAGGGCAGTTCAGGGCTCCCACTTGTGTGTTCCAGGTAACAGAGCCGAAAGGATCGTTTTGTTTTGGGACAGTAAGAAGTTACCATGGTTTGTCCCCTTGAAAAGTATGCTGACATTTGATTGCTCTGTGGTGGGGGGAGGTAGTGTTTTCAAGAGGTAACTAAGTTAAGGAAGATTAATGCCTTCCTTCAGGACTGGATTAGTTATCTCAAGAGCGGGTCATTAGTAAGTTAGGCTGCCCCTGTGACCCGTCAGCTCTGTACTTTCTTATGCCTGCTCACCTCCTGCCTTTTCTAAAGACAGTTATGATGCACAGCAAGGCCTGTGTAAGATGCACCACACGAACCATGACACCTTTCTTTACAAGCTTACTCTATTACTCCAGTCTACTGAAGCATCAGAAGGAAAAGGAACCAAGACAGTGGTGTTTTGTCTGCCATTCACAGTTTGCTGAAGTCACAAAACCTAGCTCACCTTCAGAAGTGTCCATCTTTCTCGCTTTAAAAAAATACCTTTCCTAATTCTTTGAGAATTCTGTTGGATTTTAATCATCTCCAGTGTGTTGCCATCCACTGAAGCATGTTAGACCTACCAGGGTTCACACCCTTTAAAAAAGCTAACTTTCTCCTTCTTGGAAGCTAATACCAAGAGCTTCTCAGGAGGGAACTTGGTGCCCAGCTCCACTCTCCATGCCTGGATTTTGTCTAGCTTGAGCTTACTTAAGTCTTGCTGTTAACAACCACTGTGAGTTCATATGTCCAACTTCCCCATTGTGTCTGAAAATATACTGCCTTTGGCTCTTTCCACCCCGTCTTTCACAATGAGATCTGAGTTGTGGGAAGAGGGTGTGGGTGATAACCAGGTTCCACTTATTCTCTGCATCTTGATCATCTGTGGATCTCTATTTTAATTACCATACTTCAAAAGAGAAGCATCTATGATGAAGGTTGAGAGGTGCACTAATCTATAGGACTTCCTAAGAAGTCCTTAGGAGTTGTTGATTGAATACAGCTAATCTCATTAATAGCATAATAGCAGTAGGTTTTCTCTATCTAGTAGGCTCCATAATCTGTCTAGCCTTAGGTTCTTGGCCATGATAGCTATATAAAATTTGAGTTCTATCTTGTAGAGCAATCCTTAAGGCCAATGAGAAAGTTGGTTACTTCTAAAATATTCCTACCACCATTTCACCAGTAGGCATAGCTTGCCAGACAAGTCATTATTATATCTTGAAGAATTTACAGTTAAATAAGATAGATGATTCCATTTCTTCTCTGATGGTATGCATAGCCCCTTTCAGTTAGTCAGTTTTAGCAAGCTTTCTGGTCAGTACCAGTTTGAATTTTTGTGTTCTATGACTCAAGTATGTAGTGTTTTATGGCCACAGCCTGCTATATCTGGGTGTCTATGGGATCTAATAGAGATAACCCTTCTTTGGTACTAGACTTTTTATTTATTAGCCTGTGGTGTCTAGTAGGGGCATTCTTGCTCCTCATAGGTCAACTCCATTAAACTCTTTTAATACATGTATATGTTAATATTTGGGGGAGCTTCTGAAGTAGGTTTTCACCTAACTTTTCAGAAGGTCTTTAGAATGAGTTCTTACTCTGTGGGCCTATCTACGTCCTTCTTACGCTTCCTTTTCCTTTATCTCCCTTCCTCCACTGACATAACTGCATTCTTTGAAAGCAAAGGGCCATGGAGAGTGAAGATTCCATCTCTTGAAGAAAGAGTTGGCCATGTTTGGAAATATTAATCTACCATTTATATCTACCACATACTCTCCAGTTTCTTTGTAGTAATTTACCATGTTCTGGAAGAATGAGCAGGGGAAATAGAAACCCTTTGTCAAGTGACACTTGTTTACCCAACTCAGACTAAATTCTTGTCTGTCTTCTGGCAAGCCATGCTGAGCCAATCTCCACAGCACAGTCTCCCTCTTCTCGGTAAGGAAAGAACTCATGCTGGAGCGGGCCTTATGTTTCACTAAGTACAACACCAGAGGTGTTGTTTTGTATTGTGTTGTTGTGTCTTTCCTCCACCCATGAGTGAGAATTCTGTGCTACAAATCTGTCTGTCTGTCTGTCCCTCTGTCTCTCTTTGTATATATGTGTTGTATATATATAATATGAGTGCACATGACCATGTTTATATGTGCATGCGGAAACCAAAATTTGACATTGGATTTCTTCCTTGGCTGTTTGCACTCTTTTTTTTTTTTAATGTTTATTTTATGTTTATTTACATGTATGTATGTCCTCTGCAAGAGTAGAAACTGTTCTTAACTGGTGAGCCATTTTTCTACCTTATATTTTTGAGACAGGATCTCTCACTTCACTTCTCACTCATTAATTTGGCTAGACTAGATAACAAAGAAACCTCAGGGATCTTCGGCTCTCTGTCTACCTACTGCTGCCATCACAAGTATGTGCCACCATGGTTTACTTTTTATGTGGTTGCTGTGGATCCAAACTTAGGTCCTTACATTTGTTTGACAAGCCCTTTATCAACTGAGTCATCTGCATGCCCTTTCATCTAAATCCAGATATTCCTTTCTGTCCCTACTGCAGTCTTAGCTTTGAGACCCAAAATACTTTTTCTTTATATCTGTTGGATAAATTTATGCAAGGAAATAAAAGCCCAAAGCAAGGAATAGGGAATAATGGGGAAATATCATAATTAACTAAGAAAACTAGGGTTTCAAATGCCTTCTTGTAAAACTGATATAGATTCAGATGTATGTTTTAGGGTAGAGTTCAAGTCACAGACTTGCATCTCTTCTCTAAGATAGTATTCATCAGCAGTACCTGCTATTTACTCTGAGAGTCCCTTGAGATGTGCTGCCTTCAGTGCTCCTCAGACCAGTTAAGAGCAAGTTGTTGACAGACCACAGTGTAAATTAAAGGGCTGGGATACATCATTAGACATATGGTCTCTCAGGAACTGAGACTTTCCTGTAGTAGGTGGAATTTGTAACACTCTGGCCTCTACGACCATATGGTTGTATTTAGAGATGCCAGCAGAATAAATGCTTGATTTTTAGAGTCAGGTTCCTTCTTCTGGTCCTCCACCATAGCCACAGAGAAGATTTTTGCTTCAAAATTGAAAGAAAAAAACAAAACAAAACAAACAAAAAAACCAACAACATAAGTAATCAGTCCAAAGCATCCACTTGTTAGTGATAATGTTAGCCTGGGCATTGGATTGGTTAATCAAGAGCCATCCTTCATTAGGGTAAGTGACAATAGGCTGATTCTTGAGGTAGGAGAGGGGAGTGATCTATACCTCAGGATTCCAGACTGACTACAGATGAGTTGGGCTGGGCTTATTCCTGACTTAAGAGAACAATTTACAAGGAGTCTTGAAGTCTTCTCTTAAACAAAAATGAAAGAAGAAATTGTGCTTTGCAATAAACAATTGGAAAGTTAAAAATTTAAAACCAAGATTATTTAGAGCATTATTAGAAAAAGAAATACTTAGGAAAATTTTAACAAAATGCTTAAGATCTATATGCCCCAAACTATAAAACATTGCTGACAGAAGTTTAAAAAAAAATACAAAAAGAGATGTAGGTACCTTTCCATGGGTCAAAGGACTTAGGACTATTAAACTGTGAATCCTCCCCCCAAAGAATCCTAATCAAAATCTCAATAGGTTGTTTAAAATAATATTTTAAAATTACATTTATGTGTGTGCATATGCATGGGTGTGTGCACTCGAGTGTGTGTGTGTGTGTGTGTGTGTGTGTGTGTGTGTGTGTGTGAGAGGGCAACTTGCCAGGAATATGTTTTCTTTTTCTAGTATGTAGGTCTTAGGGATCTAACTCAGGCTTGGTAGCAGGTACCATCTTGCCTCACTGTCTTTTAAAAATTGTTTATATTACTTTGAAATGGAGGATTAGGGATGGAAAAATGGCACTACTTGATCTTGAAAATTATCTTAAAGCTACAGTAATTACAATGGTTTGGTACTATTGTTAAAAGAGATACACAGATTAATGAAACAAGTAGAGAGTCCATAAATAGATTTAAATTATTTAGTTAATAGATTTTTAACAAGGATAATTCAAAGAATAATATCTTAAACGGTCTCCAACAATTGTATATTCATGTATACCAACAGGTATCTCATTCCATAACTCATGTCACATATCAAAATTTACTTAAAGTGAACCACAGATCTATATTTGAAACCAAATAGCATTATGCTTCCACAGGAAGTCAGTAAAGAAACCTTTATGACCTGGAACTAGACAAAATTATATATAATAGCAATATCATAATCATAGTAAAATCAAGAACTCAGTCATCAATAAAACAAAAACCTGGTCTTTTGAGCATATTGGTATGAGTAAGAGGGGATAAACCACAGACTCTGAAGAAAATATTTGCAAGTCATGCATATTAGAAAAAATTTAAATCTAATGTACATAAAGAATTCATAAAACACATAAGTAAGAAAATGGCCCAATAGAATAATGAGCAAGAATGTAAACAGAAGCTTCTCTAAAGGAAACCCTAGATACCTGAGAAGTACAGGAAATAGGCTCCATGTTATTTTTCCTGCATTTTCAACGTTATTATTTTTTATGTAAATGCAGAGTACAACCTGGAGTGAGTGCCACGTGTCCATCAGCATGGCTTCATTTTGACAAGATTGATTTACCAAATGTTGGCAGACATATGAAATGGAAACTCTGATACACTGTTCATGGGAATGTAAAAATGATACAATTGCCTTGAAAAATAGTTTGGATGTTTCCTAAAAATTTAAACACGTACTTTCTCTGCAATTCATTTTGTTTACTGTTAGATAGCTGCTCAATCAAAAATGAAAGCATATGTCTAAACAGAGACTTGAACAAAAATATTCATTGTATTTTGTTCTTTTAAAAATATAGCTTTATTTTATGTATGCAATTGTTTTGTTTGAAAGTATGTATGTGTACTGTGTGTCTGCAGGAGACAGAAGAGGCCATCAGATTCCTTGGCTCTGTAGTTACAATAGTTATGAGCCACCAAGAGGATCCTGGGAACTTATTTCAGTCCTTCTGAAAAAGCAGCAAGTGCTTTTAACCACCAATCCATCCCTACAGCCCTTATACCTTATTTTTATAGATCCTGAAAATAATCCAAGAATAAACCAGCAGGTAGATGGGTAAACAGACTCCGGTATATTCTTACTATGGAATACGACAGAGCAATAAAATTAAGAGACTGTGATAAGCACATTATCATGGGCTCTAATTAGGGATGTAAGAGAGAAATAAATATAGAAGAATGGAAGGTTAAAAAACACCTACTAATAGATGTAAGTCTCTTTATAAATATACATTATAATTTAAATGAAATGTTCTCATCTGGGCTAATAATGTTGTCTCCAAAAGCCAAAGATCATTTTAAAATCAAAACAAAACAAAAACAGGCTCATGAAGCCTTTTAAATTCATTGGTTAATGTTGTTCAAGAGACTCTTAAAACACTATAGGCTATTGCTAGTACCTTGGTTGTCCCCAAGAAGTGGAAGTTACGTTCTTATTGCTGAAGACGTCATGCACTTCAGACACAGAGTCAGCACTCCTGAGGTGGAGGTGAACTGAATGTCTCTTCCCTGTGGAATAGCTTTCAAGGCACCACACAGGCTTTCCAAAGAGGGAAACAACCCATAGTTCTACCCAGCTGTGATGCCTGTGAAATACAACGACCAGCATGGCAGGATAGCCTTACGTGTTCAGCAATGACTAGTACGGAAGGATGACTCTCAGGTTTACTTGCATCATTTCTCCCTAACTCTTCCTCCCTGAAACCCTACCACATACCCCCTCCGTGTTCTCTTACAAATGTATGTCATTTGTATCTCATTAATTTGTTTCTCATTAAGTGTTGCTATGCCTGTTGCATGTGCACGCACACACACACACACTCCTGAATATGTAGATATACCCTATTCAGTTTGTATAGCATTACTTCTTTGTTTGTATGTTTTCAGGTTGATCTTTCGGTATTGGCTAATCAATTGGTATGTTCTTCTCTGAGGAAGACTATTTTCCCATGCTCAGCATTCCTTAGTTGCCCATAGTTATTAGTAACTACTAAGTTACTCTAATAGTAAACTCTAAGGTAAGTAAGTAGTGGCACACATATCTTGGTGATAACCAACAACTTGGGGACTTAAGTTCCACTCAATAAGAGAGAAATCCTCCCTGGTACTGGAAACCTAGCCAACTACCCACAGCTAGTGAAGTCATGGATCTTGGAGGAGAATCTACAACACTTACTTCACTAAACAAGAATAATACCTAATTACAGCTGAAATATTTGTTTCTGTATCAACAGATTAGTGTAGGTTTTACTCTTCATCAAGGAGACTTTGCAACAGATGGAGACCATTTAAAAATCTACAACCACATAAAATTCAGAACGGTGGAGACCAGGCCCAAATGATGCATGTACAAAACAACTCTGGTACCTAAAGTTCAGGAACGTTATAGAAGAGGGTGCAAAAAGATTCTAAGGGCAGGAGAATCAGAGAGTTTGCTGTGAGACCGTGCCTCCTAGTAATGTCAGAAGCTACACCCACAAAATCTCACCAGTGTAACTGTCTAAACCTGAGCTTATGAAAGACAACAAAAATAGACAGGCTAATGTCAACATGGTGGTGGGTGGGAGATCCCACCAGGCCTCAATCCTACACTAATAACTACAGGCAACTAAGGGAAGCTGTGAGTGGGAAAATAGTTTTCCCCAGGGAAGAACATGCCAATTGGTTATCTAATACCAAAAGATCAGCCTGAAAATATATAAACCAAAAAGTAATGCTATACAAACTGAGCAGGGTATATCTATATATTTAGGAATATGTGTGTGTGGTGTGTGTGTGTAACAACAATTAATAAGAAAGACATCATACATTTATAAGAGAACAAGGAGGGGGTATGTGGGAGGATTTGGAAAAGTAAGGGAGAAATGATGTAAGTAAGAAAAAAAAACATCAAAAGGAACACACGCTGTATGATTTCGCCTATTAAAGATCTAGTAGTCAATTTAAGATCATCTACAATGACAACTGGTCAGCAGTTGCTTGGGAACAGTGGATAGGATGGGAAGGGTTAAATGAATGTATTAAAAAAGTAGCTCAGAAAACCTACAGGGCTGTTCTCTCCTTCCACTGTGGTGACTGATTAGCATATAAACACACGTCAAAGCACACTGAACTGTGAATTTTAAACATTTCTGTTGTATCTCAGAGAAGTTATGAGAAGGAGAGAGGGGCAGAAAAAAAGGAAGAAAGAAAGAACGGAAGGAAAGAAGGAAGAAAGGAAGGAAGGAAGGAAGAAAGGAAGGAAGGAAGGAAGAAGCTAAGACTGCCTTGGGCATGTCTCCTGCAGAGCTCTTGAAAGCCAGCAGCATATAGTCAGAAAGTGAAGGTTTCTGGAATTTGTCTTTTTTTATCTCTTGGTTTTTCTTTCTTTCTATTGGTTTCTATCCATGACTGGTTCTCTTCTGGTGACAAGATGGCTGCTGAGTTTATAGCCAGGGAAAAGAGAGGTTTTTTTGTTTGTTTGTGTTTTTGCAGTGGCTGAAATGAAATAAATGTCTAATGTTGACTTCATTGATCTGGTATGGGGTATGTGGAACTAGACAGTGCTGATGGCCAGACTTGGCTACACGTGTTTATTCTTCAGGGAGAACTGAGGGTAGAGCCTATTGCTTAGACCTTGAGGTTTGGAGCAATGTTTGGATGCAGGATGGGCAGTGACATCATGTCATTATCATTTTGTCCGTATAGGAAAAGGACAGTGCAGCTCATTGACAATAGGATGCCACCTTGTTCACATCTTTGCTCTACTAGGCAGTAGCCTTAGGGTGTCCAAAGGTCACCCTGCTTTTCATGCAAGTATGCCTTGCTTGTTCTGAATGCTTAATCTAACAGGTCTGGTTAGACAGGTTTACAATCTCAACAACTAGGGGACTAAGACAGTAGAATGACAATTCAAAGTTTGCCTGAACTACAAAACCAGTTCAAGGCCAGCCCAGTTGTCTTGGCAAGATTCTGCATCCAAGTAAAAGTGAAATGAAATGAAAAGCTTTGGGAATACAGCTCAGTGGAGGAGTGCCTTCATAGCATGCACAAAATCCTGGGTACCATTCCAGACAAAGAAAGAAAGCCAGGAAAAAGGAATGGAAAGAAAAGAAAACAGGAACAACAGAGAGGAAGGAAGGAAGGAACGCAGGCAAGAAAGAACCCCAATCCTCAGGGTTTTCTCTTCCAACTTTCCAGGAGCTAATGTTTAATGAGATTCCAGGTATGTCCAAGGAATGGGATGCACATTTACATGCAGAGGAGACTAATCTCAGGGTTGATTTTTTTATTTTTTTTTAATGAGGGGACCAAAGTTCCATAACCCTACAGGTCCAAACCCAAGAGACTGTGAGCACAGTGGCTATAGCCTTAATGTTGAAGTCAGAAAAATCAAGGTGAAAAGCTCAGCTCTGTTACTTGAGTACGTAGGTTTGCCTGTGTGCCTGCTTGCTCAGTTTCAAAATGAGATGATCCTAATAGTTGTACCATAGCATTCCTTGAGTGCTTCCTATCTCTCAAGGAATCATTCAGTGATTCCTATCTCTGAGGTTACTTAATCTACTCCTCACCATGTATGGCCCAACAGATGTTTATGTCAGGGATGGTACCTGTGCTACAATTTGGAAAGTAGGAGGCATGTATGCAAAATGTTGTTCTTTGAAGTGCTTTGAGATTTGAGGGCCCCATGCCTTTTCACACCTTTGATATAAAGAAGTTTAATTTTATTCTAGTTTTAAAATGTTCTGATATGGTTAGGTATTGTGCTTGTCTTAGTTAGGGTTTTACTGCTGTGAACAGACACCATGACCAAGGCAACTCTTATAAGGACAACGTTTAACTGGGGCTGGCTTACAGGTTCAGAGGTTTAATCCATTGTCATCAAGGCAGGAACATGGCAGTGTCCAGTCAGACGTGGTGCCAGAGGAGCTGAGAATTCTACATCTTCATCTGAAGGCTGCTAGAAGACTTGCTTTCAGGTAGCTAGGTGGAGAGTCTTAAAGGCCACACTTATAGTGACAAACTTTCTCCAACAAGGCCATGTCTACTCCAACAAGCCCACACCTCATAGTGCAGCTCTCTAGACCAAGCATTCAAACCACCAGAATGGTGAGTGCCTTCAATTCCTGAATTTGGGAAGAAGAGGCAAGCAAATCTCTTGAGTTTAAGGCCAGCCACAGCTACAAACTTTACCACACAGACTTCCACATGAGAATCCCATTGATGAGGAGTTCTACAGCTGGTGAAAACTCTACGGGAACTGCCACATCAAACACTGAAGTCCTCATTAATGCGCTATTGCATTATTGCTCTGCTTGGGGAAGCCAAGCCACAGGAGCATCATGCTTCCTCTTCCTGTACCTCTGATGCATTACCATGGGGGTCTACAGAATTCACAAGAGACTTGTGGCTTGATGAAATGAAGCAGGAAGACCTCACCAGCAACTTTAGCAATCGTTTGGTGATGTGGTACACTGCTATCCATAGAGAAGGCCTGGTAAAGGCTGTGGGCTGTCAGACTCTACTGAGAAGGCTCCATCAAGGGTAGCACAATGGGCTGTCACTGGTAAGATTGTCTTCAAATCAAAGCTTTCATGATCCTATATAACACAATGTGCTGAACCTCATTGAAGTCCTGGTGAAATCTTATTCCTGTAATAGTTGATAAGAGTCTGGCTTGGAAGATTGCGGTGTAGGAAAGTTTCATTTTGAACTGCCATTGGAGATGTACAAGGAATGTTTGAGATCAGTACAAAATTTGCTCATTACCCTTCACCTAGTTTCTCTAAAGTTGACAGATCACATAACCAGGGCAATGATCACAACCAAGAAATTAACACTGGGAGGATATGGTTGCCTAAATTAGAGTCCTCATTTGAATTTCATCAGTTTGTGTCCTGAAGTCTTTCCCCCAACAGTGATTAATCTGGTTATTATCGCCAGTATATTTAGGTATTTGATCACGCCTGGCCCAAAATATATGAGATAGTTAAAGATTTATTAGCACATACCCATGTGAGAAACTCATTTCCCGACAAGATTGTAGCCTGCTATCCAAAATCACAGACAGAGAGTTTGGGTGCAATTTTAGCTGCTGTAATCCATGCTTCTTTTGAGGGATCTCCTATCAATTACTTCTGCTGGCCAGTCTTGGGAGAGAAATATTGACATAGACTTGGTACATGTACGCATCAGGCACTATAAAAAGAATGACACACTTCTCATCACCTAGAATTTGTTTTTTAAATGGGGGAGGGTACTGGTTGGTTTTGGGTCAACTAGACACAAGCTAGCATTATCAGAAAGGAGAGAACCTTAATTGAGGAAATGATTCCATAAGATCTGGCTTCAGGGCATTTTCTTAATTAGTGATTGATGGAGAGCCCAGCCCATTGTGGGTGGTGCCATCCCTGGGCTGGTGGTCCTGGATTCTATGAGAAAGCAGGCTGAACACTCCATGTGAAGCAAGCCAGTAAGCAGCACCCCTCCATGGTTTCTGCATCAACTCCTGCCTCTGGATTCCAGCCCTGTTTAGCCGTACTGACTTCCTTCAATGATGTACTATGGATCTGGAAATGGAAGCCAAATAAACCCTTTCCTCCCCAACTTGCTTTTTGGTAATGGTGTTTCACTACAGCAATAGAAACCCTGAGTAAGACAAGAGGTAAACAGACAGAGTGTGGGATGGAGGGAGGGGAGGGGAGAGGAAAGCAGATAGAGTTACAATGAATGCACGCTAGGGTAGAGATGGATGCTTCAGATCAGATCTAGATGCCTAGCATTAGTCCCTCTGATATCAATCCCAACCTAAGAAGTCATATTCTGAATAAAAACATAACATATGATAGTTCCCTTCACAACACTGAGATGTGTGTGTGTGTGTGTGTGTGTGTGTGTAAAGCAGAGTCACATAGTTGTGCTTATATGGTTCTTTACTAATGGATCCCTTGCACCAGCCTTTTCAGATCTACAGAACAGTGATGTGTTTGCTGCTGTGTGAAGAAAAACAGTCAAAGAGCAGATTTGGAAGTTGTGTTTAGACCAGAGAGGACACCTTTGAACAACTTTGACCTGGCTTCCAGCATCAGCTGGTGCTTACTAACCGTACAGACCTTGGTCAAGTCATTTAACCTCTCTAACTCTGTTTCCCCATCTGTCAAACAGGCAGCCATAACATCAACCTCATAGGAAAAATGTGGGATGATCAGAAAAGATTAAGTGAGGTTGTGCAGTAAAGTATGGCTGACACTCAGGTGTGTGGTGTGTGGTTGGTATGGTGTTTTTGTGTGTGTGTGTGTGTGTGTGTGTGTGTGAGAGAGAGAGAGAGAGAGAGAGAGAGAGAGAGAGAGAGAGAGAGAGATGAAAGATATGAGAGAGAGAGAAAGAGAGAGAGAGAGAGGAGGGAAAGAGCACCTCAGTAAGAAATAAAATAGATGGTTCAATCAAGGTATGATAATTCATGAAGGGTTTAATCAAGGGATTATTTTCAAAGCTGTCAGCAGGGTTTAGAGATATCCACAAAGGATGGTGTATTAGTCATCTGTCTACTAATATGATAAATGCTGGTGATAATATTTGAAGAGAAAGTTATGTTGGCTCATAGTTTTGAGGACTCTAGTGAGTCTATGGTCAGTTGCTCTGAGGCTTGGGGAAGTGTATGATAAAGCAACACTCACTTCATGGCTACGAGACCAAAAGGAAGACACCAGAGCCCCACATCCCCTTGGAATACACATCTCTAGTGACTTGAAGATCTCTCACTAGACTTCCCTCAAGGTCCGTTTCTTCCTAAAAACACCATGGGGTAGGGATCAAGCCATGGTGTGTGTGTGGGACATTTCTGTTCTAAACTACAGCAATCAACGTGATAGCTAAGGTTATATCATGAAGGGAGTTCTTCCCACAGGCTGACCAAAGGGGAAAAGGGCACAAGTCCTGAGAAGAGGCCTTTTGTCATCAGGGCTCTCCACAGTTTGAGGATATTGAGATGGTACTTGGTTTGTCTTTTAAATAAAAGTATGATGGGATCTTGTTGACAGCAAGCTATGGTTCTCCTCACTTTGGTAACAATGCTTGCTTTTATAGCAGGGGTTTGTTCTTTCCCATCTGCACTAATATCTAAGTATTTGCAACCTGTATATGGTAAGTGGGATGCAGTCCTGGGCAGGTGAACTGATGATCTAGGCTAAGGCATTCAGCTTGTTGAATTCTCTCTGACACTGTGATTGATCTGTGACTGAGCACAAGGCTCAATTAGAAGTCCTGAGTCTCCGTAGTTTGTTGCTCAGAATGGCAGAGAAGGCACACACCAGAGAAGACACACCAGAGTGTCAGCCATAGTTTACTGTACAACCTCACTTAATCTTTTCTGATCATCCCACATTTTTCCTATGAGGTTGATGTTATGGCTGCCTGTTTGACAGATGGGGAAACAGAGTTAGAGAGGTTAAGTGACTTGACCAAGGTCCCTATGGCTAGTAAGCACCAGCTGATGCTGGAAGCCAGGTCAAAGTTGTTCAAAGGTGTCCTCTCTGGTCTAAACACAACTTCCAAATCTGCTCTTTGACTGTTTTTCTTCACACAGCAGCAAACACATCACTGTTCTGTAGATCTGAAAAGGCTGGTGCAAGGGATCCATTAATAAGAACCATATAAACACAGCTATGTGACTCTGCTTTACACACACACACACACACACACACACACACACACACACACACACACTCACACATCTCAGTGTTGTGAAGGGAACTATCATATGTTATGTTTTTATTCAGAATATGACTTCTTAGGTTGGGATTGATATCAGAGGGACTAATGCTAGGCATCTAGTTCTTCTGGAGGAGGCATGATCATCTCCTTTAGAAAGTCTTCCATCACCCAGGAGAGACACACTTGAGTCAGCAAAAGAAGCCAACTTAACAGCAGAGAGATCTGAGTGCCCTGGATCTAGCTGTGCCTGAAGCTCCCATCCCTTGAACCTCACAGTTAAAGGACACTATATTTCCAGTTATATTACGTTGAGTTGGATTTTCTGTCATACAAGAGTGAATTCAGACCAAGGCGATGTCCCTATATAGGACTCTTTCTCTAATATCAGTGTAAATCTGAGTTTAAGGATAGCTGTGACCATGGTGATTAGGGAAGTTACACACAGCCTACATGATGTACTCCTTAAAAGAATAGTGTCGGTGAGATTCTGGTCTAATATGAAGGCTGGTGACTTAGCCAGCCATGAGTGTAATGATGAGGTAGTTGAGATTTGTGTTTTAAAATAATTTCTTGGACAATTATTTCTCTGTGAAATCCATGCAGAAAGCTAAGGCTGGAGACCAGTGTTGACGTCACACATCTGCTCAGTGCCTGTCTGGGTAGAAAATGACTGAACGTTAAAATCTGCTACTTGATTGCATTGACAAAATAGTAAAATTCCAATTGATCTAATTCCCAGGAGTTGGTTCCCTCATAATTTTTCTTAACAAAAAGTGTGATTTGGGAATTACAGAGCTCACTGTCAATCATTGATCAGCTGCTCCTGTTTATATTTCTCTATTTTCATAGGATCCTTATATTCTGTCTGATTGAATTTTGGAAGGTGAGGGATGCTTTAGAAGACAGGAATTTAAAATTGAGAATTGTGAATGGTAGCTCTTGATCTTATGTTTACCTAGAACTTAGAACTTTGTCCTAGAACAAAGTGAAATTTTTTGTAATAGGTTTATTGTGGTGTGATTTAGATGCCATGAAGTCCTGCTTCCCGTAAGAATGTGGTCCACTGGTTTTTAGTATATTGAGCTCTGCAGCCGTCATCACTGTCTAGTTGTGGATAATTTCCATCTACAACCAAAGGACTCATGTGTTCATTAGCAGTGCTCCTATTCTCCTTACCCAGAATCTTTCTGCCTCGATGGATTTGCATGTCTGGATGTCTCATGTGTGGTGACCTCTGGGACAGACTTCTTGATCTAGTGACTGATTTTTTCTCTGGCCCAGTGCTTTCAGTATTTGTGTACAGAGTGGAGTAATTCCTTCTGCCTGAGTTTGCAAAGAAGAATAAGGATCTGGATGTAGGTAAGCCATTAAACTCTGCATCTCTTCCAGCCTGCTTTATTAACCATTCTTTGAGCAGGGTAGTTTCTTAGCCTGCACATCATCAGTGGTCCTTCCACGTAAACTACCAGGCCTTGCTCTCATGTTCCCAGCTCCACAAGGTCTCCACCAGGTTCTTGGTCCAGTTCCCACCGTGCTTCATCCAGACAAGGGCATTTACTCATATTGTCCCCTCCATCTGTGTCTCTGTTTCCATGTCTTACTTAAACTCAGATTTCTTCTTCAGAGCTCAATTTAAGTGTTAGCTCCCAAAGTTTAGGTCAGGCTCCTTAATTACTTTTCTGCATAGCATTTATTCAATTTGTAATTACACCCCAATCACTGTGACTATTTCATTAATTTTTATATTCCCCAACTAGATCTTAAACTTTCAGAGGATAGAGTTCACATCTGTGCAGAACAGTAAAAAATATCCCACATATCCTAGCATGGGAAGCATCCCCTTTACCTCAGATAACTTAGAATATGTTAGTGTAGTTTTCATGTTTAATGTATTTATCAATAGAATATTTGGATATGTGAACTGTGTCTATATTAGATTGACCTTTATCTGATTAGGCTGAGTAACAGAACTCACTGTTCTAATGTTGACCACCCTGATCAATAGCAGTGAGTTAGAGTCAGGCCAAGAACAAAGGCAACAGGGAGTTAACTGAGATGCTCCCTCTCCCTCTTTGGATAAAACAACTCCTATTGCTCTTTTCTCCCCCCTGTTCCTTCCTCTTTCATTTTCTCCCTCCCTCTAAGGCAGAGGGAGCAGCTTTCAAATTAAATTACAGACCTCTTTCCTTTCCAAATGGGAATCAGCACATGGTTGCTTTTTTTAAAGCAACCCTACATTTTATAGAACAATAAATGACATGATCTCATCTTTTTACAAGGTAATTATATTAGAAAAACTCTTAAAGGTTTTACATGCAGTTGATTTAAATGCCTTTAAAAACATATGATAAACTCTGGCAGATTTGTTCTTACAAAGAATAAATGCTCTCCTGAGGGACCACGTGAAATGTTCTGGGAATCCGTGCCTTCAAAAGTGTTTTAGAAGGCTTAACTGACACTGAAGGTCAAGGCTGTGCTGTGGGCAATCCCATTCTTCATTACCCTCACAGTTCTGCCCTTTTCTCTAACCAGGGGACATCTGACAGAATCTGGAGGTCTTCTGTTGCCATACATAGGAGGTGAAAGGCTGCTGACATCTGGTAGGAGTGGAGGATCACACTAAGTGCTCTGGAGTGCATAGGACCTCTTTGCTCTGAAAGAAAATCCAGCACAGATGTCAGAGATGCCAAGACTGAGACACTCTGATCTATACAAAGTAAGATCATGGCTGTAGTATTAATTCTACTAAATGGCTATTTCTTTGTTAATGAAAAGTTTGCAGGGATTCTAGAATAATAAACTATGCTTGCCTTTGAACACTCAGTCTTTAGCAACTGCTTTCTGGCAGCTGACTTGGGTAGCCACTGAACATATAAGTTTTGAAATGGATGAGATCTGGGTCCAGTAGGTAAGGAAACTTGTCATCGACCTGAGTTCAATCCCCTGAATCCACTTGGTGAAACATATATCCACACACTATAAACAAACAAACAAAGAAATAAATGTTATGATTCTGTTACCTCAGTAGCTGAAGCTAGTTCCTCCTTACCTTGGCACTGAAAGATGAAAATTGGAGATTACAGGGATCTGGGTTCCTCTCCAGCACCCTTCTTCTACACTGGATTGCAGAAGGCATAGGACATGGGACTTGTGCTCACATGATCTACCCAAGAAATATTTATTGATATCTGTGCACAGGTATAGGTCCAGGAACCCAGGAGGACATACAGAAGTCTTCCTTCTTGTAATAAACAATTAAAATATAAAAATGTTTTCAAAGCTTTATAAAATAATAGATATAAGATATGTATCACTGAGGTACTTGCTGAAAGCTGCTTAGGGAGCTCTGTTAAAGAAAAAAATGCTCAGTCTTATCATGACTTTCAGAGGTAAGGTGTCTTTTTGAAGGACACAACATACCTGGACTTGTAGTAGGAAATATTAAAAAATAGATGGACTGGCACGTTCCCACTCTAGTGTCTCTGTCCCAAGACCTTGTTGGCCAATTGTTGGCAGGCAATGGATGTCTTGCTTTTATCTCGTGGAGCTCTGAGTCAGAGTTCCATGAAGCTCCATGATCTCTCTACCCAGCTCACTAGGTTCCCACTGGCGGGTCACTACCATGCTAGCCCCATGCTTCAATACCCCCACAGCCTCTGTGGTGTACATCAGGCAAGCCCCTTCTTTGCTGCTTACCTTTCTCTCATGAACCCAGATGAGCCACCATGTGAAGGAAAACACAACACAAACTTAGCTCAGAAACAATAATAACTCAATCTCTGGGTGCATCAACTAAAATCCTAATATTGTAAGCCTAATTAAATCTAAATCCTCCTGAGGCGAATCCTGATGGATCCTCCATTGAAACTGGGAGACACTAGTAGCTACATATTGTCCTCACTCTGTCCCCATCCAAAAGAACCCTCTCTCTCCTCCTCCTCCTCCTCCTCCTCTCTTCCCCTATCTAACCTGGAGGTCCATCCTACTAGCCCAGTGATTGGCTCCTTTATTCATTAGGGGATTGGTTCACAAAAAGTCACCTGAGTATGTGACTCACTCCTTGCCCAAAGCCCCTCCCAGGACAGTAGACTTAGTATCAAAATACCAACAGCACCATGCCCATCCACAACATGGACTGTATCTCAAAAGTTGAGAAAAGGAAGAGAGAAGAAGCAGGATTTCAAATAGGGACTAACATGGAAGAAGATACATGTGGCCCACTGTCTGTAGGTAGTGTGATATTAGTCCTGTATCTTTAAAATTGAAGAGGGGCAAAAGAAAATGCTGAAAGGTTGTGTAGGATAGGTAAAAGATGGTGTTGTGAGCAGTTTAAGGATTTGGAGGTAAGAGGAAAATTCACTTTGCAATTTATGTAAAAAATTCTAGCTACTCTGGAAGAGATTGACTTACAGGGCCAAGATTGGATGCAGGGGGACCAATTAGAAGGCTGTTTCAATGTCCCAGGGAAGAGATAATGAATGCTTGGACCTATGTAATGGCAAGGGCACAGAGAGTGCGACTCGATAAGCAAATGTAGTGAGAGAGGTTCAGCAGGGCTGTAATTGAATGTGAGGTCAGGGAGAAGGTTCCCATGTTTCTGGTTCAGGATGGCTGTCTGTGGAGGGAGTTATTTTCATTGCAGGGTGGAGATAGAGCAGAAAAACTCAGTGGCAATTTTCCTGTGGACATGTTAAATGCTACTTCCTTTGGGCAGACTACCTGAAACCTTTAAAAGGCCAGGACATAATGTGCTAATTTGGGAATCATTGACACAGAGAAAAAGTACACCGTGTACTCTTTTAGTAAGTTTGTTCTACTACGCAGAGGTCTGAAACCACCAAGATGTATTCTGTCATAGTTCTAGAAACTGCAAGATGAGGTGCCTTCAGATTTGTTTTTTCATGTGGTCTCTGTCTTTGGGCTGCATGTGACTACTTCCGTGCTGTGTTAAAACATGGCCTTTTCTTGCTGTCTGGTCACTCCTTCCTCCCCAACTCTCTCTCTTCTTATAAGAACAGTTTGGTTTTTCGTGACAGGGTTTCTCTGTGTAGCCCTAGCTGTCCTGGAATTCACTCTGTAGACCAGGCTGGCCTCGAACTCAGAAATCCACCTGCCTCTGTCTCCCAAGTGCTGGGATTAACAATTACTTCTTTAAAGGCCCCTCTGCTGCTATAAATATTTTTAGGGGGTTGCTATACCCCATTTTGTTTCTTAATATCCATTGAGTGTTTCTACCCCACTTTTGCCTGTCTTGTTCTCAAAAAAAAAATGACACAGAAAAATTGTAATTTATTAATAAGCTGTCAGCATTATGCTTGGCAGGTTCTAAGCTATATTGATCCTTCCATGCTGTTAAAACACACATGAATGCCCCATTTCTTGCCAAGTTAGTGTCTCTTGAGCAGCTTCTGCTATAGTTGTCTGTTCTCAGGGTGAACTTCTCTTGGCTATGTGCTCCTGGTCCATCCCACCTAATGGCGACTCCTTTGTTTTCTTCTCTCCTCCTTTTCCCCTGAGACCCCCTACTTGATCTCAAGTTTTATTTTCTTCTTTCTCCTGCCAAGTCACACACAGGCTCTAACCTTATTAGGTGTGTGTGTATATATATATATAAAATCTCCACCATGTGGTTGCTCAGGACCTCTGGAAGAGCAGTCAGTGCTCTTAATCACTGAGCCATCTCTCTATTCCCAGACTCTAACATTTTATTAGTGAATCAGATTATTGGGAAACATTATTTACAGCACATTAGTCAATACAATGCCCATGTCCAGACTGCAACCTGATCTTGGGGCACAGAGCTCAGCATCTGAATTCACAGCACATAAGACCAACCCTAAGATCTTCCTCTTTTAGTCCAATAAAAGGCTCTTTCTCTCACATTAAAAAAAACTATATACAATAAGAACAATTATAAAACAAGTATGAAAATTGCTATATAGGAGTTACATTCACAATATCCAGTCCATTTGTATTTGGCAAGTTAGGAAAGAGTATTCTATTATCTATTCAGAGCTCAGAGTTATATATCTAAATAATTTTTAAATCATAACCTGTGCTACTAACCTAAATACATCTTTCTATACCTAAAAACATTTTCTTAAATCCTAAACAACTTATCATTTTATTATAAGACTAATACTTGCTCTTCTTCTACCCTGTCCGAAACTTGAGAAGGAATAAATATTATCTGAGT
>JADRCH010000125.1:4549639-4573302 GCA_019843965.1 Rhynchomys soricoides
ATAGGTTGCCACTGGAATTCTTGATAATCCTGTGAATATCACTATGTGTTTTGGCCTTCCTTCCTCTGTCTATATCTTAGTACTTACTTAAATTTTATTTATAATATTTTGTAAGCTTTCTTTTAAGACTTGCTTCCAATTTTCATTGTTTTCCTTTTCCTGTATGTTTATTAGCTTAATATTCTCCTCTATATGTTTATAAACTTTTCTAAATTTTCCTCTGATTGCCCCAAATTTTAATTTTCTCCTTTTGCTCTTTCTCTGAAATCTTAGCATTTTCCTCAATCTGATTTATAAATTTCTATAATTTTTCCTATAAGGATTGTTTCCATATTTTATTTATCTCATTTTGTTTCATCTCTGATAGCTTAGCATTTCCCTTAGTCTGATTTATAAATTTTTGCAAATTTCTAAGGCTTGTGTCCATTTGTCATACCTTTCACTTTCTTGTTTATCTAAAGCCTTCTTCCTTGAAAAGACATAGAAATCCAGTATGACTGTTAAGGTAAGAATGAGGATTATTAATATGATAAAAGCCATAATCAATAATATGTTAGTTTCAATTAGGTAATTTATCTCTCTCTTTTTCACCTATCTTTGAAACATTTAAAAGAGCATTAGATAAACTCCAAAACCTCTGTGTATTTGTGTCTCTCATATTTATCTGTCTTATTTCTTTAAATTTATTATTTTGAAATTATTTATTTTTATTTATTTATGATACAGATCCTTTTCTTCTAAACATTAAGACATAATTTCAAATCTTTTTTAACCTGGTCAGAAGTCCTGTTGTAGACGAATTTTTTTATTTGTGTTTTCTGTATCCCTCTGCTTTTCAGCTCAGAACACTGGGTTTGTCCATATCTAGTCCTTTTGCTCACAGAAAGGGGTGGAAAGGCCATTCAACTAGAAAAACTGCTTTTGACCACCATTGTCCTCAGCCCTTGTGACATCTTGACGTGTCATACTGAGTCAGTGTCTGTGACCTCTGCCCAGTTTGAGGAGGTGGCACCGGGTTCCAAATTGGCCATGGTTTAAGTCCCCCAATATGTCTGGCATACCCTTAGGTCTCAGCTCCAGTGCCCCAGGGAAGGCGAAAGAGAAGCTGCCAAGCAGCTTTAGAATCCACCAGCCCATGGCCAGTTTCAGAGCTCCATGTGGATTCTGGCTCTGTGGCACAGTTCACAAGGCTGGTCTTAGTCCTTGCAGGACTAGCTCTGCTGGTGTGGCCATGCTGGGGAGCTCGGGCTGTGCTGCTGCTTTCTGTGGGCTCTGTTACCCACTGGCTCTTAGCTCTCTCCAGTGCTCCCCAACATTACTCTGGAACTGTACAGTGCTTAGGATAAACTGCAGCCACTGTGTCCTAGGGCACCTCCCTGAAAGCTAGTTCTCTAATCAGTAGAGGCTTTAGAAGCCTGGCTCCAGGGAATATTTGTTCTCCATCTTTTTAGGCTATGGGATGCTTGCAGTTGATAGGTTGCAGAGGTTGTATTTCTCAGACTCCCGTTAATAAAATGACGGAGCTAGAAGTTGTTTTATCTTCAAGATTTGAATTATTTTAGATCTGAGTTTGGATTTTAGCCGTATATTGGGCGCCAATTACTGCTATAAACATTTTTTGGGGGTGTGGGGGAATGGATTGGGTTGTTATACTTCCTTTTCTTTCTTAATAGCTATTGGGGTTTCTACCTTACTTTTGCCTATTTTGCTCCTAAGAAAATGACACAGAAACATTTTAATTTATGAATCAGCTATCAGTATTATGCTGGGCAGATTCTGAGTTATACTAATCTTTCAACACTGTTAAAACTCACGTGAATGCCTCATTACTTGCCAAATTAGTCTGTACTGGGCAGCTTCTACTATAGTTATCTGTCCTCAGAGTGAACTTCTCTTGGCCATGTGCCTACCTTCTCGTTTGTCCTGCCTAATGGGGACTTTCTTCCTCTTTTTCGCTCCTCCTTCTCCTTCTGTTCCTGAGACTTCCTACTCCATCTTAAGTCCTGCCTCCTCTATTTCCTACCTAGTTGTAGGCTCCAGCATTTTATTAATGAATCAGAGATTATTGGGGAACATTATTTACAGCACACTTGTCAATACAATGCCCATATCCCGACTATCTGATCTTGAGGCACAGAACTCAGCATCTGAATATGCAGTGCATAAGACCAACCCTAACACCCCTTTCTTCAGATATAATCACTCTCATGGACTGAATGGGCTAAATAAAATTTGTGTTTCTCCAAAACTTACGTGTTGAATTCCTATCACCAATGTGATAGTAATTAGAGATGGGTACTTGGAAAGAGATGGAGTCATGAGCAAAACCTGTACCTTTTAAAAAGAAATTTTAGAGATCTTTTTTGTCCTTGTGATGTCATATGAACATCTAAGTCTGTCAGCAACTTGGAAGAGGGCCTTCATCAGAATTTATAATGCTGGCACTGTGACCTGAGATGTTTATTACCCCAAACTGTGAGAAACAAATGTTTGTTCTTCAAGACACACAGTTTGTGGTACTCTGTTAGAATAGCAGTCAAACTGAGAGCATGAGAAGGAATACCAGAAACAGAAACATAGAGAATGCCAGGTGGCAACAGAGGAAGAAGTGGAATGGCTATTCTACAAGTCTGGGTAGGCTAAGAGAACCAGAAGCAAGAGAAGAAGCAAGGAGCAAATTCTCCCTCCCAGCCTTCAGGAAGGTACCAGCCTTGCCAACACCTTCATGTCTAGATACCTAGCCCCTAGCATGAGAAGACAATACATTTTTGTTGCTTAGACTATCCCATTGATATACACAGTTATAATAGCCCCAGGAAATGTATATATACACCAGTGGCAAGAATATTTAAAAATAATGATAGAGAGCAAATCAACAGTTTGTTTTAAAGACTTTCATTAGCTCTCTTAGAAATCTTCCTGCATCTGGAGACATAGAGGGCTATGCTGAAAGGAAGAAGAGAAGTTCTGATTTCAGGAGAATTAGCCATGACTGATCAACTGGGTCCAATGGGCTACAGATCCAGGAGTACCAGGACTGGACTGTGCCAAAGCACCAGGAAGTTCCAGGCCATTGAGATGAGAACATTTCAGGGGAGCAAGTCCCAGGCCATGAGATGAGAACATTTCAGGGGAGCTAGAGGAAACAGAGCTCATGATAAAGGAAAGATCATTGTTCTCAGGTGTTCATTCTCTGTGTAAAGATGAAAGAATCATACAGACCTAGTTGTGTCAGGTACCACAGCAGTAGGAAATGACTCAGATAAAAAGGAGGGCAAGCAAGAGGCTCAATGGATGAAGGGGCTTGCTGCTAAGCCTGACACCTAAACTCAACCCCCAGAACCCACAGACTGTGGAAAGAATCATCTATACCAGTTGTTCTCTGACATGAGCATTGTAGCACATGTGTGCTTCCCTAACTAAATAATATAAAAATGCTTTAAAAGCAAAGTGATACATGTTTGTGTGTAGATTTATAATTTTTAGGAGGCAGGGGATAGATTTATATTTATTATAGATTTATAATTTTTAGGAGGCATGGCTTTGTTCATGTTAGGCAAGTACTCTGTCACTAAATTGCATCCCGAGGCTCAATATTATTTTTAATGTGATTTTATATGTCAATACTGACATATATTCTATAAAGGTCAATAGTGGAGAACTGAGGAAGTCAAACTTGAAACTAATGTTCAAGCTGGCATGAATTTACCTGCTCTTGGGGTCAGAAATGATGTAAGTATATAAATTCACAGCTGCCTCCTGACACTTGCTGGGAACTTACTACTTGATACACTTGCCCCATTTATTTCATGTCATTCTTCCTTCTATACCCCCGAAGTAGGCCCTTGGTACCTTCATTTCACAAGTGAGGAAGATACGGTTGATGCAGTTGCTCTTAGAATAATGCTTGCCCAAAATGATGGAGCCAAATGACCATGACTTGAAATCTCCAAAACTGAGCCAAAATAAACTTAATAAACTTTGCTCTGTTCAGTTGATTATTTTATGTTTTTGTCTCTTTGGTGAGAATCTCATAATGGGAGAGCAAGAAAGTCTTTTTGTCAAGTTTGGTCAAAGTCTGTACTTGATGAGAAAAATTGTAGGCGTTTAGAAGCTAGTGGTTCCAGCAAGCCATCAGTGGCTCTTTCCTTCTTGCAAATCAAGGTTAAATGTTCCACAATACCTGTCTTTTTAAAGGCATTTTATGTGAATATGTGTATATGTATACAACTTATGTATATACATGTTATTACATCTATAAATATATAATCAGGAAAAATATAATAGCAAATACTCAAGTCAGAGATTGTAGCTAAGATGATTAACGTTTTCCATTCAACAGGTAGCCAGGAGAATATTATTGTCAAACAAATAGATAAGCCACCCTGATAAATATAGCTGACCTTCTGTCCTGCCCATCATCAGCCAGGAAGAATGCTTACATTCATGTAATGGAAGGGCACACACAGAGGTCACGCTCATGTTTTTAAATGTACATTTTTTTATTCCACCTAGTATAGCTAGCATTTATTAGGTACCTTTATTTTTATTCTGAATAAGACTTAGACTAAATTATATGTTAATTTTAAATGAAATAGAAACAGCCTCTTCATTCTACACAGAGGAATCTCTTGCCATTTTTGCCTCATTTAAATTTTTCTTCTTCTCTTGGTTTTTGATCTAGAAGCCAGAGAGAAGGATAAATTCCATAAGAAGCTAAGACATGAGTCAAGAAAATTATTTTGCTCAATTATTAGATTGCTTCTCAAACATGCAGGAAGCCCTGAGGCTGATGTCCACTACTATATAATACTGAGTGCAGTGGTACACACCTGTGGTTTAAGCACCTAAGAGGTAGAGGCAGCAGGTTCAGAAATTCAAGGTTACATAATGAGTTTGAAACCAGTGAGTTTGAGACAGATGAAGCTCTGTCTCAAAAAAACAAAACGAAAATAACTCTCCCAACCTGTATTTCTATCAATGCCTTTGATGTAGATGTAGTCATTAGCTTCACAACTCAGACTTTGTTCTTATCCAAGCCGATCAAAGCACCTTGTGTGAAAGTCCTCATTTTAACATAGTAGAAAAAAAATGTATATTGTTAATTTTTCTGGTAAATATTTATAATGGAAGCTTGACTTCTAAGGTAAGATATTGTCCCTGGACAGTAAAACAGTCTTAATTTGTTTCTTCATTTCTTGTGAGGCACCAGACAGAGACACAGTACAAATATTTTCCTTTGCACTCACCAACTTTCTATATTAGTAGTGGTAAAAGTGTTACATAAATCCTGGAGATAATGAAACCTGCCTTACCTCCCTCACACACTCTTTGGAAGGATAAAATAAAATAATGCACATAAGTGTGTTTTTGAAAAGAAAAAAGTACTGTAAAAATTTAGGATGGTAATGCTTTTACCTTGCTTGACATGTTGCTTTCCTCATTGTTTGTTGTTTACCAGCTCTTTCTACACACATGCTTGGGAAAGAAGCCCCACAGTTCCCATTCACCTTTTTCAAGAACGTATGACTGTAAGGCTTTGAGAATCACTGAAAGAAGATCCAAGTATGCAAAAGCAAAGGGCATTTATTCTGCAGAAACAGCCAGCATGCAGGGAACAACCATCTATACAAAATGGTGACTACCTCGAGGGAAGATTGCGGGCCTCTTTTAAAGCCATTTAGGGGTTTTCCAGTTGCAGTTGGATTATCTTCACCAGGATTGGTTGAGCTTATGGTATGAGATATTTGTACACTTCTGATTGGTTTGTACCTCAAGGGAGAGAGGGCTAACTTATAGGGACTTTTTCCTTATGTGTTGTAAGCCTCTGACTGGATGTTGGTGCTATTGCTGATTGGCTGCTCTTTTTCTGTATTTTTTATGCAAAGCCTGGGCTATCCTTCTGGGAAATTGAAGCTTAAGTCCTAACATGGCTGCCTGTTCTAAAATAGAGTGAGTTTAATCTTCTCACAACTTCCCTTTTACCTAGATTTTGATACAAATTTCAGTTTTTCATTTATGTTCCAGGGTGAGTTTAAAACAAGCACATAGCACACTATCTGAGGGCATTTAAAATGTCTGAACAAATCTAAACAGCACTAATGAAGGGACATTGCTTGAGGTCACATCTTTAGTCCACAGCTTGATAAGTTATGACAACACTTGTTTCTACACTTGTGGATTAATTTATTAGTATCTACTCCCTTTTTTTCTTCTATGAAATGAAGGCTATCACAATTGTAGACTTCCTAGTTCTAATGTATCTTATTAGTCTTTCTTCTGAGATAACATTAGTTTTTTTATTTTTTTTTTATCTTAGCCTGTAATTTCTCAGCTATCAGACAGCAGTCCATTTGTACACTGAAGATTGTAGAAATAATGTAATAATACATATTTGAATAGTTTTCATTTTTGAACAACATGTAGCTTTTTATAAATACAACCAAAGGCATGAAACTAGAAATGAAATGAAAATGTGATCTGTATATATTTGTCTCTGAATGCTACTTGGGTAAGAAATGAGGCCCCAGATGAAAGCAGTGTGAGTCATTTCAAATCTAACTGCCTCCTATTATCATAAGATTGTATTGATATGTTTGTGAAAACTCCACAAAGAATTCCATAAGGAACTTCTGATCTTGGAGGGCTCCAGGGGTGCTGATGCAAAGTGAAAGGGGGAATGTCCATATGTGTGTTTTTTAATCTAGTGGATTCTGCAGCATGCTCACAGGTAGTTTACTCATAGACAAGGACTCAGATTCTTTGGATAAAGTACTATGAATGAGATTTGAAGACAAAAGTAATAACATTCCCTGTGTTGACAATCAGATCTGCAAAAGCAGCTCTTCTACAAACCACTTGTGTTGTTAATAACGCCTCAAGCTCCTGTAAGCTTCCACATGGCACCAACACCCTTTCAGCAGAGTACTCCAGGCAGCTGTGATAGACTCACAGATGACATATCAGTAAATGCTCATGAATCTTTCTATAGCACATTCCACACAGCAATTTTATATTTCCTTTGAAAATATACCACAAGTATTCCTCCTGTCCTGGTGTGGTCCAGAGGACATGCTTTAAACAGCAGAAATATGAATCCTGCCTGCAGAGGGCTTCAGTTTAGGAAGGGAAAAACAAAAGCCAACATCCATTAGATATGGATGTATTATTTAGAGAGCCTTCCTGACCCGACCTGGAGCTGGGCCTGCTATTTCTTCTGTGTCTCTCTTTGTCTTGTGTAACAGGCAGGAGTTATCCAGACAAAGCTGGTATGCTCTATAATAGCAACTGCTAACTTGGTTTTGGTCGTGGATTCATTTACTTTGTGAGAGTTGCTAAGAATTACTCAACAATAAACCATATAAACCAGTTTAGTTGGTTTACACTGTAGTCCTAATATTTACAGGACTAAGGTGTCAGGATGGTGAGTTTGAAGATAACCTGGGCTATGGGGACTAAGGTGTCAGGACGGTGAGTTTGAAGATAACCTGGGCTATGGAGTGAGATCCTGACTCAAACAAAACAAAACAACGAATTAAATGTACTCCATAGAGTTGTTAAATGACCCAGCAATTCCAGTGCAAACAATTAGAGCTGCAAGCTCAGATATTTGCATAGCAAACCCAGATTCACAGAACATCCATTAACAAATGAATGAATAAACAAAATATAGGGTGTCATACAATAGATATTATTCAGTCTTTAAAAAGAATGAGGTTCTGACTCAAGCTGGACAATGGATTGGGCTTAGAAATATGATGGTAAATGAAAGACATCAGCTACAAACAAAACACCAAAACCAAAACTAAAGCCAAAGCCAAAGCCAAAGCCAAAGCCAACGCCAACGCCAACGCCTTCCCCAAAGCCAAATGTGATTCCACCTAGAGTAGTGTCAGAATGTGGATTAGAGATTCCCAGAGGCCAAGTTCAGGGAAGAGATTAGTTGAACTTCTGTTGGGGAAATTTAAAAGTTCTACAAATGTGTTCTGATAGTGTTTGTCAACTCAGTGATTACCCTGATGTTTGAATTACATACCCAAAAAGGACTAAGAGAGTCTATTTTATTCTATGTATGTGTTGTTGTATTATTAAAAAGAAAAAAATGAGGCTCCCAAAGAGCTTTTATTTACTTGAGATACATTTATCTCTAATTGCTGAATTCAAAATTAAAATGGAAAAAAAAACACATTAATTATTTCATCTCATACTAAAAGAGTAAAACTATCAAAGGCTAATGTAACCTTTCTCTAAAGATCAAGTAAATTATGAGAAGCTAGGCAACACATGCTGCTGGTTATTTTGAACAGATAGATTCATTGTGTTAATTTTTTTAGGTTTATTTATTTTATTTTATGGTATGAGTGTTGTCTTGCTTACATGTATGTGTAGGTACCATATGTGTGCCTTGTTCCTCCAACTCCAGAAGAAGGCATTGAATCCCCTGGAACTGGGGATTATAAATGGTTGTCAGCCACTATACGGATGCTGGGAACAGAAGCCAGATCCTCTATGAGAGCAGTCTCTCAGTGTTCCTTTTAAAGAATGTTGTAGCCTAGGGATGTTACAAGTGGAAGAGTGCATGTCTAGCATACACAAGATCCTGGGTTCAATCTTCAGCATTAAAAAAACATAAATAAATTATGTTATCACTCAAGGTCTGCCAACACCAAAGTCTAAACACCCACCCCTACTTCATGAGGTAAGCAACTCATCCAGCTTGCCATTCAGCTCAGCCAATGCCTCTGGTCCTGGCTGTGACCATTGAGCTATGCTATGCAACATCCAGAGTTATGGGTGTATTTCCCCTTTTGTTGCAGAGAATATTACTGTCACATGTATTTAGGGGCTAAGATTTAATACAACTGATCTTTGATTCTTTTTGTGTGTGTGCCTGTTCATGTGTGTGCTCATGGACTTGTGGAAGCAGGGCAGAGTCCAATGGCTGGTATCTTCTTCCACTGCTTCTCTGCTTTCTTTTTTTTTTGAGACAGGGTCATTCACTGAACCTGGAGCTCACCAATTTGGCAAGACTGGCTGTACAGCAAGGTCCAAGGATCCTCTTACCTCTTTCTTCTTAGTGCTGACATCACAGTGTGTGCTGCCATGTCTGAATTTGAAAAAAAAAAGTTTATTTTAAATTATGTGTCTGTGTGAGTGTATGTGACTACAGTATAGGAACCCATGGAGCTGAAGCTATAGGCAGTTATAAACTGCCCAGTGTAGGTGCTGGGAACCAAATGCAGGTCCCCTGCAAGAGCAGGAATTGGTCTTAACAGCTGGCCATCTCTCCATCCCTGGACCTAGCTTTTTCTTGGGCTCTGGAGGCAAGGCCTTATGCTAACATGGCAAGAACTTCACTGACAGAGCCATTACCACAACATGGTTTTATACTCTTTGAGTAAAAACATCAAGTAATGTTGGATATTAAAAGATGACTTCTGTCATCATTGCTGCAAGACCATCGTTGGCAATGCCAGTACAGTGGGAAAAAAAAAATCAAACAACCCAAATATCCTAATGTTAGGATGAAAATTCTCATGAATTCATTGACTACCAGTGGTAGGTACTATTTGAGAACCACAATGCTCTAGGCAGAGGGAGGAGAGAAGACATAAATCACAGAGACAGAGTGATTAACTAACATCATGGGACTGACTGAAAGTTAACTATTCATTCAGTTTAGTAAGTGTGTCTACTGTGTTCCAGGAACTACCATAACACTGGATCTATTTATGGTGCTCATCTCTCTTCTCAAGGACAGTTCTGAGTTAGGTAGGGTGATGGGTGAGAACAGAGAAGATATACTCATTACTACATTGCATCAATTCACTACAACTTGTTCAATCACCTGTCTTTTGAGGGAATTTGTATTTTTCCATAATTTTTTAGTTTTTTTCAAGTTTTTATTATGCACATTCTAACCAAAGCATACTTACATAATTGGTACTGAAATGCCATTTGAAGGGGACCAGAACTTGAAACTTTTTTAAAGAACAGTTTTTTTTGTTGTTCTTTGTAAATTTCACATCATGTACCCTAATCCCACCATCTGCTTCTCCCCTTGTATATGCCCTTTACCCTTGCAATCTACCCCCAAACAGAGAAAAACAATTGTGGAAGCTGTAATGTGTCACAGTGTGTCCCGTAGTATATCCTTTTGTCTACACTTCTTTGTTTGTACATGTTCATTTCAATGATTAGTTGGTCTGGGTTGAGGCCTCTGTCTTCTACTGTATCCTTACTGGGACTCCTGGATTTTCTACTGTTATGCTGTATAATGGAGATCCTATAATTTTAGATCTGTAGGTCTGGCCTCTTTATGCACTCCTGTAGTTCATCTATCAGGTAGGTGTTAGGGCGGGCCTGAGAGGTATCTGAGCTGGTTAGCTCACTGGCTCTCTCAGACTCATGAGCTTGGTGGGGGGGCTTACCACAATTTTTACAACCAGGGCTAGCTCTACTCTGCTGCTCAGGTGAGGTGCAGGGCCTGCCCTTCTGAGAGTGGTAGCCAGTGAGGGATGTGACCAATTCTCCCACTCTCATGACCCTGGGGCCAGCTCTCCTGCCTGCTGTAGATGGTGAGGGGTGAGGAATAGGGAGAAGGCATCTTTCCCTCATCTGAGCTACCATCCAGCAGACAAGAGTCAAGGCCAGCTCTTCCACAGGCATGCCCTCCAAGCTGGCTCACTGACAACACCCACATCCAGAGCCAGCTTTACTGTATTTCCCAAGTGAGGTGCAAGGCTTGCTCTCCTGAGTGCTGCTGCCCAGATGAGGTTCAGGACCTACTTTCCTGAGTGCTGTAGCAGGTGAAGGGCACGGCTCTGATGACCTTGGGGCCAGTTCTGCTGCCTGCCATTGGTGGCAAAGGGCAAGAGGATGGGGTGGTTGTCTCCCTCTCCCCATGGCATCACTTAGCAGACAAGAAAGAGGGGTATCTCTCCCACACTCATGCCTTTAGGACCAGCTCACCCATGTCCTTGCTATGAGAGTCAGCTCTACAGTACTGCCCAGGTGAGGTGAAGGGTTTGCTCTCCCAAGTGCTACAGCTGGTGAGGGGCAGGGAAAGCTCTCCTGCTCTTACAACCCCAGAGCCAGGTCTCTGGCTTGCCAAAAGTGGTGAGGGATGAGGGAGGAGGAGTGGATACTTCTTCCTTGTCCATGCCATCATACAAGAAGTGAGTGGTAGGACCAGGTCCCTTGAGCCCATATCCTTAGGGGCTGGCTTACCTACAACTACTACAATGTGTGGGACCACTCTCTGCAGCTGACTAGGGCTCTCTCACGCTCAAGTGAGGGGTGGGACCATACCTTCCTTAAACATCAACATGCTCCCAGCCTAGGCCAGGGATGTTTACCTGGCTTTGGTGGTAACAGATCTCTGCCCTAGCAGGGCCATGAACCCAGATGTGGTCCTGGGTGACAACATAGGCCAGGACCTCACCATGGTCCCAGGTGGCATCACCAGCTTCCTTATAATGTTCTTCATTACTCTCCAGTCTCCAGTTCTGCCTTTCCTCATTGTGTCTACATCCTTCTGTGTCTCGTACTTTTCCATTTCTCCACCACTTATTTGCTCCTCTTAGTGGTACCTGGTACCTATGAATGTCTGGGCTGTCTCAGGAGTGGTCTAGAGAGTACTATGCTCAACTTGTACGTCATGGTACAGGACATGGATCCCTGTGGCCTGCATGGCACTTGACTGGTAGTTATCTCAGAATATCTCCCTCTCCCTGCCTGATGGCACTGGTCTGGTGATCATCTCAAGCTTGCTTTCTTCAGGAAATGTTAGACTAGTAATCATTCGGATGTTCATAGGTAAGAACATTGAGTGTAGATATAGCTTATCTCCTCTCTGCCACACAGCAGCCATATCTACAACACTTCTAGAGGCAGGCATTTTTAGTTTTTGAGACTGCAACTCATAGAAATGTTCAGGCACAAAGTCTATCTTAGTTATGGCTGTAATGAAAACATACAATAAATAGAATGGCTAAAACAAGTATTATTTCTTTTGATTTGGAGGCTGGGAGTCCAGGGTCAGCGTGGCATCTGGTGAGGGCTCTGCTCTAAGTTGTGTACTTCAGACAACTTCATATATTCTAATGTGTTGTAAGAATGGCAAGAGAGCTCTCCAGGATTTTCACTTATGCAAACAGGGTCTCACTATGTATCCTGGAGTGGAACTATTTGTGTAGAACAGGCTGGCATTGAACTCACAGAAACCAACCTGTTTCTGCCCTCCAAGTGCTAAGATTAAAGGTATGTGACAGTGTGTCTAGCTCTTTGGGATCCTCCCTCCCCTTTTTAATAAAGGCACTTAATGCCATTTAATATGATATGATCCAAATGCCCTATTTCTTAATTCCACCATATTGGATATCGAATCTTGGCACTATGAATTTGTTAGTATGTATAGTCAGTGCAAAGCATCTCTCTTTGGATATATTTGTTCTCCTATGTAAATAGCAGGCTGTGCAATGGTTAGATCACAGAGTACATAGGTTCTTAGCTCAAAGTAACATTTTCCTCTTATGGGACATTTGACATTTATCACCACTGTGCCTGGCACCCAGTAGAGGCTACTATCAGGACTGAGCCTTAGAGTACATGGGAGATTCTATCAATAAAGGCTCACCCAATATACCAATAATATTCAAATTGTGAAACTTAAGGTTACAAGTATGTTTAACTTTTATTTTTGGTCTCCATTGATTGGACCAAAGGCTTTGAATGTATGCTAAGTTTGTGCCATACCACTGAGCTACACTCTCTCAGTGTTTAACTTTTAAAGAAAGTATTAAACTATTTTCTAAAGTTATTGAACTATTTTCTATTTCCACTAGCAGTCTATCAACCTATTATTCTTGCCAATAATCTGGTGATGTTTGTGTGTGTGTGTGTGTCTTTTTACCTTGTAAGGCCACTGTATTGAGATTTTACTAGTCCTTGTTGATTATTGTGGCTGAACATCTTTTAGTTTGCATATTATCTTTTGTGAAAAGTGAAGATGCTGTTTGGTTTCAATGGGATGCATAGCCTTTTTACACTACCATGAAGTGAAAACAAATGTAAGTCCATTCTAAGTCAAAGACCAGTCACATTTGTTGAAGATTTTGACATCTGTATTCATGAAGAATATTGGGCAGAAGTTTTTTTTAAAAGATGTTTTTTTCTGGGTTTTATTATAATAGTAATAGTAACTAGATAAAATAAGCCACAAAGAATTCTCTCTTCTCTAAGTGGGCTTAAGATCGTTATTATTATTATTATATTTTTTTGTAAATGTAGGATAGAATTTACCAGTGGAACTGTCTGGGTCAAGAGCTATCTTTGAAGGAAGTTTTTTAAATTAGAAATTCAAATATACATTTTTGATGATTGTGGGTCATTCAAATTTTAGTCTATTTTTTCTATCAATTTTTATGAGTTGTGTTCTTTAAAAATCTGTTAATTAAGGGAGTCACCTAGATGGCTCAACAGGTTAAGGTGCTTGCTGCCAAGCCTGATGATCTGAGCCCAATCCCATGGACCCACATAGAAGAATAAGAAGCCCCTTTTGTCCTCTGAGCTCCACATGTACCTCATGGCACATGGGTACACATATGTGTACAAGAGTGCCAGCAACCTTCCCCAAATGTAATAAAAAAGGGAAAATTGCTCATTTTGCATGGCTTGTCAATGTTGTAGGGGTAAAAATTGTAACATTCTGTATTATGCTGTCAGTCTCCGGAAGGAAAAAAAATTATAAAACTTTCCCCCCTTTCTCTTAGTAATCATTTCAGATTTTCCTTTTATTTTTGCCAATCTTATTAGTGATCTTATCAGTTTAGTTTCTCTTTACATAGAACCAGATTTTTGTTCTGAAAAATTTCCCCATCTTTTTTATATGCTATTGCTTTCTTCTTCTATTTACTTTGCATATAATTCTGTTTTTCCTAGATTCTTATTAAAAGAATTTAGTCTTTGTTTTTAGCATTTTCTTCATTATGATCATCACCATTTAACATGTCTTTTCCCTTTTCAGCAAAGCTTTAGCACACTATAATTTTTCATGTGATTCCATTTGAAATATTTACCAAATAAAGCATGGGTTATTTAGAAATATATTGTGTAATTTGTCAGAGGCTTGTGGCCCATGCCTATAATCTGAAAGCCTGAAGCATAAGGCTAACGAGTTCATGGCTCTCCTGAGCTAGATTGTGACAAAACTCTGTCTGTAGGCCTCATGAATCCCACAATAGCTCTGAAGGAGTCATAACACATTGGTAGGTCACAAGGTCATTCAACAGGGTCAAAAGGTTGGACACCTTGACAGACGTGGATCACAGAGTTGCTGTGTCCTCTGTGTGCTTTTAGGCTTGAGCCCAATAGAACATGTCCCTAAATGTTTGCTAAAGTGGGGTGGTTCCTTCAGTGGCATTCTCAACCCAAGCTCTCCCCTTTTAGATGAATTTGCCTTTCATGCAGTGGGGAAGTCAATGAGTGGGATTTTTTTGCCCTCTGAGCTTTTCTATTGATCCAGTGAAGAATGAGAGGCTGTATAACTCCATGGACAGGAATCACCTTAACAACTATAGATTTTTTCTGCTGTGTGCTTGTTTGCAGCGTCCAGCTTCCTGCCCTTTCTTTGCCATTCTCATGTCTTTTTGTTGTACCCAAAAGCCCTTTCTCATTGTAGATATGCATGAGAATAGTGAGCAGATGCATGGCATAACCTGAACATGATATCATCTTGAGATTTCTACCACCACAGAAGTAAGCCCCCTATTTTTCAGTCTTGCCTCACTGTAAGTTCTCAGGCCATGAGCAGAATGGAGTAAAATTTTTCACTAGAATGTAATGAATAGAATCTAGCTCAATTCAGTGCTTGTTTTTCTCCAACCTGTGATGAAGCTGCCACTATCTACATTTTTCTTGACACTGTGGTCTTCCAAACTCCCACATGAATGGTCTATTAAGTACTGTTCACAATTCTCTAAGGCTCCCTAAACCCACAACTTCATTCTCTTCCACCTTCCTTCTATAGGTCAGATGCAAACTCAGTCAGGTTGACCATAGCAGGAAACAAAAAGGTGAATGCAGGAAATCATGTTCTCCTGTTTATTTCATCTAGATCTTTAGATGTGGAATAGGGCCACCGACAGTCATGGTGGGTTGCTCCTCCTCAGTTAGGCATTTTGGAAACATCCTCATCAGCACACTCATAAGTGTGTTTTCATAGAAATTTTAAATCTAAGTCAAGTTTACAATGAAGATTGACCACTGTAGAGGGTATGTGACGTATGACAGCATACCAGAAGTAGCTACACAGTTAGTTGAAAATATTTTTAATATTTTTAAAACTTACTTATTTAAAAAATTTGCCACTATTGTCTTTAAATGTATTATTGTTGCTTTATGTATATTCATGATGCGTGTGGGAATGCATATGCCACAGTATACACACACAGACACATGGAGGTCAGGAGGCAACTTTCCAGAGCCAGAAATCTCCTCCCATTGTGGGCTCAGAGATTGAAATCAGGTCAACAGTCTTGTACGGACAATGCCATTATTAGCTGAGCTGTCTCTCTGGAATTTGCCACCTTTTGAAAAATAAGATAGAATAAAAATCTCATTTATACCCATTTTATTCTTAGATCCAGTTTTCCCTCACCATACCAGCTAGAACTCCTCATTCTTTGAGTATCTTTCTAGTTATTTTTTAACATAATAAACAAATATTAACATATTTATTTCCTTTCTTTTATACAGTGGTAGCATTTCTTACAAAAATGTTCTATTCTCTGCTTTTCTCTCTCAAAAATATGTCCTGGGATTTTTTTCTAGCTCTGTATTTTCTTGCTGTATAGAGTTTCATGTACCATAATTTAAATAACCAAAACTTTATTGATGGACATTTAGATCTTAAAAGATCTTTTCTTATGGAAATTATTGTTACAATGCATAGTCTTGTAATACATTATTTATCTGTAGGATAATTTCCCATAGGTAGATTGCTAGATCAGATAGCATTTGCATTTGTAAGTTGTTAGCTGTGCTAAAGGCGTCCCCACTGGCAAGCATCGCTATTTCTGAAGTGTTCACTTCTGAAGTGCCATGAGATGTTCAACTAGCTGTAAAACTTGTTCTTCATAGGGCTAGAGGAAAGTGAAGGAGAGATGACACTTTTGAGATCATTTTCGGAAAGAACATCAAAATTCTTTTTGAAATAAGGAAAGGGGGACTGAGGAAAAGCCGGGAGGTAGGAGCCTGCCTGCTTCCACCTGTGGCCAGAGACCCCCGCCTGGGCCACCAGGCCTCCATATACAAGCAATGCACAGAGAAAGCTACCCACCCACTTGTGCTGAGGAGCCAGCCGAAGGAGGGCTCCAGACACAGGGTCTGAAGAACAGCTGGGAGAGAGAACTGGTCTCCCAGGAATATTGACATCTGAGCTTGAAGGAAAGACAAGCCACAGTCAGTGAGAGAAAGACCAGCTAACACCAGAGATAACCAGATGGCAAAAGGCAAGGGCAAAAACACAAGGAACCAGAAACCAAGACTACTTGGCTTCATCAGAACCCAGCTCTCCCACCACAGCCAGCCCTGGATACCCCAGCACACCAGAAAAGGAAGACTCAGACTTAAAATCACTTATCAAGAGGATGATAGAAGATTTTAAGAAGGAAATAAATAACCCCCTTAAAGAAATATAAGAGAACACAGGAAAACAACTGGAAGCCCTTAAAGAGGACACACAAAAATCCCTTGAAGAATTACAAGAAAACACAATCAAACAAATAAAACCATTCAGGAATTAAAAACAGAAATGGAAACAATAAAGATATCACAAAGGGAGACAACCCTGGAGTTAGAGAACATAGGAAAGAAATCAGGAGTCATAGATGCAAGCATCACCAGCAGAATACAAGAGATGGAAGAGAGAATCTCAAGTGCAGACGATACCATAGAAAACATGGACACAACAGTCAAAGAAAACACAAAATCCAAACAGCTCCTAACTCAAAACATCCAGGATATCCAGGATTCAATGAGAAGACAGAACCTGAGGATAATAGGTATAAAAGAGAGTGAAGATTCCCAATTTAAAGGACCAGCAAATATCTTTAACAAAATTATAGAAGAAAACTTCCCTAACCTAAAGAAAGAGATGAACATAAATATACAAGAAGCCTACTGAACTCCAAATAGACTGGACCAGAAAAGAAATTCCTCCCGTCACATTATAGTCAAAACACCAAATACACAAAACAAGGAAAGAATATTAAAAGCAGTAAGGGAAAAGGGGCAAGTAACATATAAAGGCAGACCTATCAGAATTACACCAGACATCTCACCAGAGACTATGAAAGCTAGAAGATCCTGGGCAGATCTCATACAGACTCTAAAAGAACACAAATGCCAGCCCAAGCTGCTATACCCAGCAAAACTCTCAATAATCATAGATGGTGAAGCCAAAATATTCTATGACAAATCCAAATTTGCACAGCATGTTTCCATAAACCCAGTCCTACAAAGAATAATACAGGGGAAACGCCCACTCAAGGAGGGAAGCTACACTCAAGAAAAAGGAAGAAAATAATCTTTCAACAAACTCAAAAGAAGATAGCCACACAAACATATAAACAACATCAAAGATAACAGGAAATAACAATCATTATTCTTTAATATCTCTTAACATCAATGGTCTCAACTCCCCAATATAAAGACATAGACTGAAAGACTGGATCCATAAACAGGACCCAGTATTTTGCTGCATCCAGGAAATGCACCTCTGTGTTAAAGACTAACACTACCTCAGAGTAAAGGGCTGGAAAACAATTTTCCAGGCAAATGGCCCCAAGAAACAGGCTGGAGTAGCCATTCTAATATCTAATAAAATTGACGTTCAACCAAAAGTCATCAAAAAAGATAAGGAAGGACACTTTATACTCATCAAAGGAAAAATATACCAAGAAGAACTCTCAACTCTGAACATCTATGCCCCGAATGCAAGAGCTCCCACTTTCATAAAAGAAACTCTACTAAAGCTCAAAGCACACATTGCACCTCACACAATAATAGTGGGTGACTTCTACACCCCACTAACAACAATGGACAGATCTTGGAAACATAAACTAAACAGAGACACAGTGAAACTAACAGAGGCTATGAACCAAATGGGTTTAACAGATATCTATAGAACATTTCTTCCTGCATCAAAAGAATATACCTTCTTCTCAGCACCTCATGGTACCTTCTCCAAAATTGATCATATAATTGGTCACAAAACAAATCTCAACAGATAGAAGAAGATTGAAATAATCCCATGCCTCCTATCAGATCACTACGGATTAAAGTTGGTCTTCAATGGCAACAACAACAGAAAGCTCACATACACATGGAAGCTGAACAATGCTCTACTCAATGATAACTTGGTCAAGGAAAAAATAAAGAAGGAAATTAAAGACTTCCTAGAAATTAATGAAAATGAAAGTACAATTTACCCAATCCTATGAGACACAATGAAAGCAGTGTTAAGAGGAAAACTCATAGCTCTGAATGCCTCTAAAAAGAAACTAGAGATAGCATACACTAACAGCTTAACAGCACATCTGAAAGTTCTAGAACAAAAAGAAGCTAATACACCCAAGAGGAGTAGAAGGCAGGAAAGAATCAAATTAAGGGCTGAAATCAACCAAGTAGAAACTAAAAGAACTATACAAAGAATCAACAAAACCAAGAGCTGGTTCTTTGAGAAAATCAACAAGATAGATAAACCTTTAACCAGACTAACCAGAGGGCACAGAGACAGTATCTAAATTAACAAAATTAGAAATGAAAACGGAGATATAACAACAGACTCTGAGGAAATTAAAAAAATCATCAGATCCTTTTACAAAAGCCTATATGCAACAAATTGGAAAATCTGGAGGAATTAGACAAGTTTCTAGACAGATACCAATTACCGAAGTTAAATCAGGATCAGATAAACCATCTAAACAGCCCCATAACCCCCAAAGAAACAGAAGCAGTCATTAACAGTCTCCCAACCAAAAAAAGCCCAGGACCAGATGGGTTCAGTGCAGAATTCTATCAGACCTTCAAAGAAGACCTAATACCAATACTCTTCAGTCTATTCAACAAAATAGAAATTTTGGGAAGGAATACTACCCAATTCATTCTATGAGGCCACAGTTACACTGATACCAAAGCCCCACAAAGACCCAACAATAAAAGAAAACTTCAGACCAATTTCCCTTATGAATATCGATGCAAAAATACTCAATAAAATTCTTGCCAACTGAATCCAAGAACACATCAAAACAATCATTCACCATGATCAAGTAGGCTTCATCCCAGGGATGCAGGGATAGTTCAGTATCCGAAAATCCATCAATGTAATCCACTACATAAACAAACTCAAAGAAAAAATCCACACGGTCATTTCGTTAGATGCTGAAAAAGCATTTGACAAAATTCAACATCCCTTCATGATAAAAATCTTGGAAAGATCAGGAATTCAAGGAGCATACCTAAACATAGTAAAAGCAATATACAGCAAACCAGAGGCCAACATCAAACTAAATGGAGAGAAACTCGAAGCAATCCCACTAAAATCAGGGACTAGACAAGGCTGCCCTCTCTCTCCCTATCTATTCAATATAGTACTTGAAGTTCTAGCTAGAGCAACCAAGAAACAAAAGGAAGTCAAAGGGATACAAATTGGAAAGGAAGAAATCAAAATATCACTATTTGCAAATGATATGATGGTATACTTAAGTGACCCGAAAAACTCCCCAAAGATCTGTTTCAGCTGATAAACAACTTCAGCAAAGTGGATGGATACAAAATTAACTCAAGCAAATCAGTAGCCTTCCTATACTCGAAGGATAGACAGGCTGAGAAAGAAATTAGGGAAATGACACCCTTCACAATTGTCACAAACAATATAAAATATGTTGGTGTGACTCTAGCCAAACAAGTGAAAGATCTGTATGACAAGAACTTCAAGTCTCTGAAGAGAGAAATCGAAGAAGACCTCAGAAGATGGAAAGATCTCCCATGCTCATGGATCGGCAGGATTAACAGAGTTAAAATGGCCATCCTGCCGAAAGCAATATACAGATTCAATGCTATCCCCATCAAAATCCCAACTCAATTCTTTGTAGACCTAGAAAGAGCAATTCTCAAATTCATATGGAATAACAAAAACCCAGGATAGCAAAAACCTATCCTCAACAATAAAAGGTCTTCTGGGGGAATCAGCCTCCCTGACCTCAAGCTGTACTACAGAGCAGTAGTGATAAAAACTGCATGAAACTGGTACAGTGACAGGCAGGTAGATCAATGGAATAGAATTGAAGACCCAGAAATGAACCCATACACATATGGTCACTTGATCTTCGACAAAGGAGCTAAAACCATACAGTGGAAAAAAACCAGCATCTTCAACAAATGGTGCTGGATCAACTGGTGATCTACATATAGAAGATTGCTAATTGATCCATTCCTATCTCCCTGTACAAAGCTCAAGTCCAAGTGGATCAAGGACCTTCACATAAAACCAGATATACTGAACCTAATAGAAGAGAAAGTGGGGAAGAGTCTCGAACACTTGGGACCAGGGGAAATGTTCCTGAACAGAACACCAATGGCTTGTGCTCTAAGATCAAGAATTGACAGATGGGACCTCATAAAATTACAAAGCTTCTGTAAGGCAAAGGACACTGTCAATAGGACAAAATGACAGCCAACAGATTGGGAAAAGATCTTTACCAACCCTACATCTGATAGAGGGCTAATATCCAATATATACAAAGAACTCAAGAAGTTAGACTCCAGAGAACCAAATAACCCTATCAAAAAATGGGGAACAGAGGTAGAGAATTCTCAACTGAGGAAATTCATAGGGTTTAGAAGCACCTAAAGAAATGTTCAACATCCTTAGTCATCAGGGAAATGCAAATCAAAACAACCCTGAGATTCCACCTCATAACAGTCAAAATGGCTAAGATCAAAAACTCAGGTGACAGCAGATGCTGGTGAGGATGTGGAGAAAGAGGAACACTCCTCCATTGCTGGTGGGATTGCAAGCTGGCACAACCACTCTGCAAATCAGTCTGGTGGACCCTCAGAAAAATGGACGTAATACTACCTGAGGACCTAGCTATACCACTCCTGGGCATATGCCCAGAAGATGCTCCAGCATGTAATAAGGACACATGCTCCGCTATTTTCATAGCAGCCATATTTATAATAACCAGAAGCTGGCAACAACCCAGATGTTCTTCAACAGAGGAATGGATACAGAAAATGTGGTACATTTACACAATGGCATACTACTCAGCTATTAAAAACAATTGCTTCATGAAATTCGTAGACAAATGGATGGATCTTGAAAATATCATCCTGAGCGAGGTAACGCAGTCACAAAAGAATGAACATGGTATGTACTCACTGTTAAGTGGTATTAGCCCAAAAGTTTGAAATACCCAAGAGTCACTTCGCAGCAACAGTAGGGCTGAGTGTGACGTCCCAGATGGAGGGCTTGGAGAAAGGACTGAAGGAGCTGAGGGAGTCTGTAGCCCCAGGGAGATAGCAGCAGTGGCATCTGGCCTGACCCCCCCGATACTTCTGGAGACTGATCCACCAACTAAAGAATACACAGGGAGGGACCCATGGTGCTTGCCACAAATGTGGCAGAGGAGGGTCTTGTTACCTGTCAGGGGGAAGAGAGGCCCTTGGCCTGAGAGTGTTAGATGCCCCAGTATAGGAGAATGACAAGGAGGGAAGATGACAGTGGGTTGGTGGGTGGGAATGTGTGTTAGAGAATATCCCCATAGTGGCAGGGGAGGGCGGAGGGAATGGGGAGGTTCCAAAGGGGAGATCTGCAAAGGGGGAAACATTTGAAATGTAAATAAAATATGAAAATAAAATAAAAGAAATAAGGAAAGAAGGAATAAAATCGAACCTCAGAAGTTTCCCTCTGTGTAATGTGTTGCCCTTGAGTATGTTGATAACTCTTTACCTCTGTTTTGTGAAGTTGGTTTTGTTTTTCCCATTGAACGTACACTGTAGAACAAAGCCTCAGACAAGCTAAATATCCTGTCCAAGGTTGTGCTGATGAGTGTGTAGTAGAATCCTTAAAGTCTTTTCTTCTACCAGAGAGATGCTTTCTTCTCCTGATGAGGTTCAAATACACCATGCTAGCCAGCCCATCTCATCCCTGAGTCTTGTGTTAGGATGAGCTTCAAGCACACAATATGCTGACCACTTCTATGCACTACAACTTGACTGAATCGCACTGACCACTTCTAATATACTCCAACCTGATTGAACCTCAAAACTTACTGTCAGAAGATGGTGCTGAATTAAATTTCTGGAGTAAAGTTTTCACATAGTTCTGTAAATTATCTTGTCTAATAATAGCATTTTCAGTCACATAAAGCTAAGATAATGCAAACAGATCATTTGCTTGAGGATATAAATTAATTGCTGGAAGAAGTCCTTCATGAGAAAGAATCCATGTTTTGAGTAGAGTCCAGTGAGCAAGAATATTAACTTCAGCAGTCCATTTCTAGATGACCCTAGGCAATGTATCACCTCAACTGTGTCAGCACCCCATTTCAGAATGAAGGGGTCCTCATAGATAACATTCATCACCAAGTACAAAATTCATCATGACTTTTAATGCTGTATGAGTCATAAGCTGGGTAAAGGAGTAGACTTTGTTTCCAAATAGAGTCCCACCTGACTGCTTTCTGCTCTTTACCATGACTATGACCTCAAGAACTTGAGCAACTTTTTTCATCCCCTTTCATTCTATTTGGAAAGATGAAGTCATTAGTCATAAGACATCAGTAAAACTCATATTACAAGGCTGTGGTGAGACTTAAATGAGATCATATGGGTAAAACATGTTGCACCAAGCTAGGACATACGACACGCTCATCCGATGCTACCTGCTATTACCTTTGCATTCTACTAATCAATTTTTTAATTCTATGCAGAGATCTCTTTAGCATTCACTGTTAAAGGCAGATTTGTGTACTGTGACTACCAACTTTGTGTGTTTAATGTGGTCTTCTGCTTGGCTAAATGGAAACACAGAAGTAAAGTTCTACCTGACCTCGTCTGTGGTTAGCTTTTACTTCCTCAGATGTGAGATTTGATTATCTTTATCTTTGCACGTGTTATCTACATGTCATAAAATCATCCCATCTTTTTAATATCCTCCCACAGACATTTATCTTTTGACCTTCATTAGGACTGTAGTAAGACTGCCTGCTCTTGAGTGCCTCTGTCTATCTAATGTCATGTGAAACCACCAGTGTTTCCGTTTCATAGCTGTATCATGGCCACACAGATGCTATAAGCTGTGATTCATCCTTGCCACTAGATGGCACTATAATAGAACACATTTACTGGTTAACTTTATGCTCTAGGGAGATAGCCATAGAAACCAGGGCTTAAGGAGTAGCTACCTATGTGAAGCTGGGCATGAGAAGACTTAAAAGAAAGGTGAAAGGTGAATTATAAATGCAAGAATTTCATGTTTGGGTGTCATATAGGTTCCTTCCAAAGATGGTGTTAGGGGTGTAAAGGAGATGAGATAGAAAGGGAAAGTAGGAGAGAGAGAGAGAGAGAGAGAGAGAGAGAGAGAGAGAGAGAGAGAG
>JADRCH010000125.1:4573312-4589894 GCA_019843965.1 Rhynchomys soricoides
GAGAGAGAGAGAGAGAGAGAGAGAGAGAGAGAGAGAGAGAGAGAGAGAGAGAAGGAAGAGAAGAGAAGAGAAGAGAAGAGAAGAGAAGAGAAGAGGAGTGGGGAGAGAAAGAAAGGGAAAGGAAGTATTTTCAGGTTTGGTCAGCAGGGCTTATTTCTACTGGATCACACAATGTCCTTTAAAATTACACAGTGGTTCAGAAGGAGCTCTTGTCCATTGGTCAAGATTGTCTCCTATTCTTTCTATGGGCTTTTATATGGACTAGCATTCTGTTAGCATTCAAGACAGATAAGGCAGAAAAAGTCCTCAGTGTGAATGAAAGGAAGGCTCTTAAACATATAACATTACTCTGCATTATCTATTCCAACCTGGTTAACATCAGATGTAAGGATGGATGTATGTGACTCAGGGCACCAGATGTGTTTGCTACAGCAACCTAATAAATCATGGACTCTGTAAATTCTTCCAGTTGAAATAAACAAAGAATCCTAATGAACCATCTGTATCTCCTAGTCCTTGGAGGGGCATTCTAGCAAATGCTTAGTGAATAAAAATATAAATGGCTACTTCATGAAGTTCAGGTGAAAGAGACATGTTGCCCTTTGTATTTTAGAATAAAAGAATTGAAAAATCATTTTATCCCTAGACAAGTATTAGAATATAGACACATGAGAGGCTAATTTTTCTAGGACTAGGAAGAATTTTCTAAAAGGAAACAGAGATGGGGAATGATATAGAACTGGAAGATATGAAGCGATGATGTATATATTATTTAGATCACCTTAAAGTAAATATAGGGATTGATACACCTATTCTGTGTATCATCTATCTATCTATCTATCTATCTATCTATCTATCTACCTATCTACCTATCTATCTATTATCTATCTATCTATCCATCCATCCACCGATCCCTACATGTATGCATAATCATAGGCTCATATGTTTGAACACGTGTTCAGTTACTAGTGTAATGGTTAGTCTCAATTGTCAACTTGATAAAATATAGGCTGGAAGACCAGCCTTTGGACCTGGCTGTTAGGATTATCCCAGTTATGTTACTTGATATGGGAAGACCCTGGGTAGAGCCATTCTCAAGGGTAGGATCTAAACTGTATTGGAAAGAGAAAGCAAGCATTCATTCTCTGCTTCCTGATTATGGATGCAACATGGCCAGCTGTTTCAAGTTCCTGCTGCCTTGACTTCCCCATCACAGTGAACTATACACCTCAAGCTGTGTGTCTTAGTTAGGGTTGTTATTGCTGTGAGGAACATCATGGCCAAAAAGCAAGTTGGGAAGGAAAGGGTTTATTTGGCTTACACTTTCTTATCAATGAAAGTCAGGACAAGAACTCAAGCAGGGCAGAAATCTGGAGGTAGGAATTGATGTAGAGGCCATGGACATGAGCTGCTTAATGACTTGGTTCTCATGGCTTGCTCAGCCTGCTTCCTTATAGAACTCAGGACACAGCCTAGGGATGGCACCACTCACAAAGGCCTGGATCCTCCTCCACCAACCACTAATTGAGACAATGCCTCCCAGGCTTGTCTATAACTCGATCATATGGAGGTATTTTCTTAATTGAGGTCCCTTCCTGTCAGATGACTTTAGCTTGTGTCAAGTTGACATAAAACTATTCAGTACATGATAAAACAGAATAATTTATTTTTCCTTTAAGTTGTTTTTGTCAGGGTGTTTTATCACAGCAGCAGGAAAAGTAGCTAAGATATTAATATTGGTGCTATTGTTTTGGGAGATACAGAATTATTGGGAAGTTGGAGGTCTATCCAGGGTAAGTAGGCTACTAGAAGCAGAGGTTGAGGCCTCTTTCCATTCTTCTGGCTTACCCTCTATTTATTGTTTTGCTGACACATGAGGATCCCTGTCTGCACACTCCTGCTCCCATAGAGCTGCCTCTCACCATGCCTTCTCCATAATAATGGACTGTGTCCCCTCAAACCACGAGCCCAAAACAAACTCTTTCTACCTTATGTTGCTTCTGCAAAATATTTGGTTACAATGATAGAAAATTGGTAGCATGAAGTGAATTCATTGCAGTTGCTCGGAGAAACTTGACCATGTGGTTCTTATGTCTTTTGAACGGGTTTGCAGGAGAAATGTTTAGAGCCAATGTATAATATTTTGGCTGTATTCTGCCTTTGTCCTGAAACTCTGGGTGAGGCTAAGCTAAAAAGTCATGGATTAAGTTGTTTGCCAAAGGGAATTTCAAGAAATTTCAAGAAATCCAGGCTTTGGCATGGTTGTTGCTCAGTGCTCTCAGTTGTATTTACAGTGAGAAATAGCTGAAAAAAGATGGGGAAAGTTTGCAGTTTGGTGAAGAAAGGATCATGGTAGTGTTGGAAGCGGAGGGAAGGCTCTTATGGACAAAGCATCTGTCATTTCTAAAAAGATTACTGACATTAAAGGAAAGCTATGGATGTTGCACTGGGGCTGTGGGATAGATGCCCTAAGGGAGAACTCTATCCACTGAGAGCTACATGGTTAACAGTTTAGATTCACTTGAAAGGGGAGTGAAAAGAGAGACTTCAGATAGACCGTGCTTGAAAGTGACTGCTATCAAATGGCTTTCCCAGGTTAAGTCAGGAAGGCACAGAGAGGCCACTGCAGCTGGGATCCAAGTGGAGAGGCTGTAACTCAAGCAGGCAGCAGAACTTGGTAGTATCACCCACATGGTGCCGGTTTTAAAGGCATGTAAAATACAAGAGTTACAAAGGGCAAGAGTTGCGAAGTTAAGAAGGTTCCAGAAAACCACTGAGACCCGGCAATGAGAGAAGGGTCAGAAAAACAAACCACAGTTATTCAAAAGGCAGAAAAGCAATTTGGTGATTTTAGAAACCTCCCAGGGTGGAGGAGACAAACACTATCATTTACAGATTGCCAAGTCACAGAAAATTCCCTAGGCTTTTCTTCCTTCCAGAGTCTTGCTATGTAGCCCAGGCTTGCCTCAAACTTGTGCTGGTTCTCCTGCTTCTACTGCTGAGTGCTGGGATCAAAGGTGTATACCACTCTCCTGACATTTTGTAGTCTTTTCAGTGAGCCTTCTTCAGCACCTTCACTAGTGATAGGGAGAGGCAGGTGACAGTTCCCTGCTCACAGGATCTGGAAGATTTCCTTCAGTTATTTCAGCTTGTGATTGGAATAGGATTTCCCTTTTGTTAAGCAGAATAAAATTACATCTTTGAAGAAACATAGCAACTTCCAGAGTATCTGCAATCGTGGTTTTTTTTTCTTTTCTTTTTTTTGGTCTGCATCCAATTTAGAATTTTCAACTATGAGAGGACACAGGGGGGAGCAAATGACAGAAATCAAAAGGGAAAAATATCAGCAATGTGGGTTAGACTTTTGAATTTTTCTTTATTCTTGAAAATTACATATACGCACGTAACAAAATATGATCACATGCAACCACCATTTCCTCCCTCAAACTCCCTTCATGTCCCCCTCCCAATCCCCCCCCCACCAAACCTGGTAAGTCTATTTAGCGCTACCCAGAGGGAAAGGGTGTGGGGACACCGGCTGAAACATGGGGATCCTAATGTGGTCACATCTTCAAAAAAGATTGATTCTTGTTCACCTTGAATCTATCAACAGCCAGTAGTTTCTCAACAGGAATAGGGTCTGGAGATCATTTCCACAATCTATGCTGACATTTTGGCTGGCCTGATCTTATGTAGGTCTCATGCAGGCAACTATAGCTTCTGTGAGTTCCTGACTGCAAAAGCCATATCATGTTCAGAAGCCAGCCTTTCACAGCATGCTTCCCCATCCTATAGCTCATGAATTCTTCTTTCTCCTTCTTTTTAATGTTCCTGGGGCCTTTGCCAGGGAGAAGGGTTGGGAAAGATGTCATGTTTGGGATGGAGCACTTAGATCTCATTCTCAGCACTTTGACAGTTATGCATCTCTCTGTTGGCTGCTGTCCACTGCCGAAGGAAGCTTCTCTGACCAAGGTTGATAATAACCCATGTCTATGGGTATAAACACAAATATCTAGATGGTGATTTGACCATTTAGCAAAATAACAATAGCATGTTCGACCCTGGCATCACTAGCCATAGGCTTTTGGCCAGGATTATAGTCCAGGCATGACCCCATTCCTCCTGTGGAGCTGGCATCAAATCCAAAGATAGTGGTTATCTGTCCCATAAGTCACACCACCATTACACTAGTGTGCATATTAATATTTGTGTGGCAGCTAGATATAGCAGCATGCAGGCCCCAGAGCTGGATCCTAAGGCCACTCTTGTTTCTCCCAGCAGCCTGCATAGCATTTTCCAGAACTAGGAAAGCTAACAACCAGGGAGGAACTTTCCTTTTGGATTGAGAATGACATATACTATGTCCTACAGCCAAAGTATAAGTTGTCTTCAGCAATAAGGCCTTACCATGTAATTATGGTGGGAAATGAAGGCCAATGCCAAATACCATGTGTTGCTCTGGACCTCTGGGACTTTCCTGACCAATAACTCAATTTCTATTAATTAACCTTTTGGGAGTGACATTGTCTACCCACACAGGATAATTTTATTTGAACTCTTTTTACGATTATATTTGAATTTAACTTACTAACTAGTGTGTAAGTATCTAGGGAGCTGAGGAGGCAAGGGGTGGATGTTACATCTGAAAGGCAGAGAGGAAATAGGATGGGAGTACAGATAGGAGCAAAGGGTGCTTATCAAACTCAGTTCAAGTTCCCACTGTGTGCCTAGCCGAAGTTGCCAAAGAAGAGGCTAGGGAAAACAAAGGAAAGGAAACATTCATAGATACATAGTAACCTTTAAAATGAATGAGGTCTATCCAACTGCAGATTCATGAAATTCTACAGAACCTTAATGGGACAAACACTGTGAGTGTCTCTGTGTGTGTCTGTGTGTTTGTGTGTATCTCTGTGTGTAACTGTGTGTGGACATGCATTGGGCTTCCTCCAAGCAGTGCAAAAATATATGCATTCCTTTTCAGTCTCAGAAAGAACATTCGTCTAAATAAGCTGTGTCCTAGGTCGTCAAGAGAGTGTTGAAAACACCAAATGACCAAAATCACACAGGACACATCCTCTGTCCACAGAAGGTTAGTGGCTCACATGTATCCTACAAGCAAGAGTCACACCACATTTATAAACTATGAACTCCAAAGCAACGATGTCCTATTGTATCTGTTTTAGATGACTCATGCTTAGGAAATAGAACAGGAAATGAAGGATAATAACACCACAAAGGAACCAACGCCTGGCTAAACAACCAAGGACCCAAGTTGAACACCTTGAGCAGTGAGTCACATGGGTATTATATAACTCTGATAGAATATGGAAGGGAGGGAACTCTGCCAAGAGTACTCATTTAAAACAGCTTTAATTCCTACCTAATCATGCACTCGCGTAACTTCAAATTGAGGGGACTTCTACAAATTACCTGCCTGATAATTCTTAAAATTGTCATGAAGACCAAGAAAAGGCTGAGAAATAGTGAACCAAAGATGACTAACAAGAAATAATGACTAAATATGATATGATACTACAGTTGGGATTAAGGAAGTGAAGAAAGACTCAGTAGTAGAAAAGCAAGAGAAATCCAAACCAACTCTGAAGTTTAGCTATTCATATATCAAATAAATTCATGTTTTCTTTTAAAATTTATTTATTGAGACGTTCATATAAACCTTTTAAATTACATCTACTTCCATCTCCTTCTGCTCCTCCAAAAATTCCCCATTGTTCTTCCTGTCCTCTTACTTTGGGGAGAGGGACTTACTGAGTTAAGTTAATGATGCCAATGTATCTATGGGTGTACTGCCTTCCATTGGAGCATGGGCAACCTAACACAGGGTCACTCCTTTAAAAACATAATCCCCAACCTCTAGCAGTCACTTACTATCAATAGCTCTTTAGCTAAGGGTGGGTCCTCATGGGCCCATACTCATGTCGGAATGCTGCTTGGCTTGATCTTGTAGAGGTCCTGCAGCCATAGCTGTTGGAAATCCCCAGGTGAAATGGCTCTATCACGCTCAGAAGACACCATATCACAACAGATGTTTCTAAATCTTGACAAGTGAATCATGGTGCCATGGTTTGAATATTAAATGTCTGTGCTCCATTCCTTATCCCTGTGCTCTCGTAGAGATGCTTAGTTCTCTCGTGGTGTTCTTTGGGGTGGTAGAGGAAGTTGGAGGAGGTAGGGACTACTTAGAGGAAGCGGGTGACTAGGGAAACGTCCTTGAAGGGCACCCTGTTTGTGGTCCCTGCTATTGTTATGTTATCTGTTATGTTATATGTGCCCCCATGCCCAAATTTTAACAGGTGGAGATTGGAGATGAAAGTCAGGCTATCACTCTGGCGTGCGAGCACTTCACTAACTAAGCTATCACCACAATTACACTTTTAAAAATAGCTAATTCACAATGTGTTTGGTGTAATAAATCTGAAGGGCACCTTTCAAGAGTGTCTTATAAAATGATCACACTACTGTTTTACAGTGAGACAGACACAGAATAATACCTACACCACTTGAGACTCCTTCTTGCTTCTTCCAGTCATGATCCTCCTGATAAGTAATCCCTCTACCAAACACTCATCACCACTGATACCTTATCTACTTTCAAAATTCATGTTAATAGAACCATGAAATGTCTACTCTTTTCTATCTGGATTTTCTTCTCAACTTTATGTCTGTGAGATCAATTTAAAATTCTGTTACAGCAGTGTCTTTTTTCATGTATATATATAATATATGATATATATTACGATTTACATATTAATGAAAAATATAATTTTGCTGTATGCCTGGTCACAAATTATTGGCCCGGTGGCCAGTGGAGTTGTTCTAGTTTAGGGCTATCATAAAAAGACACTGATTATTCTTGGCCTTGCATTTTTCATAACACACATGTACTCTTACCATGGAATTTTTGCTGGTAAGAATTCCTCTCATTGCAGCTGCTACCCTAAGGTTTTTTTATTACATGCTCATCACTAGTGTCCAGTCACTCAGCATCCTAGTAGTTTCTTCTTTTCTGGCCTAGGCATGATGCTGAGATGTATAGTGATAATCTATTGAAACTTTGAATTGCATTATGTAGCCCAGGCTGGCCCTTCTGCATTCACCTTCTGATACTGGGATCACAGATGCTAATCGTTATGTCTGGGTTTATAACATTCTCTTTTCTTTTGTGGTTTAAAGAAATGTTTGGGGCAAATAATATCAGTTTTATAGAAAAATATAAAATAATTCAGGATATTCATGTGTACCCCTCACCAACTTTTGTGCAATGTTAGCATTTTATATGACCATAACATAAGCAAATCCCCTCAAAACCATGATTTCAACATCAAATCACATTCTTACCTTGATAGGCTATAAAAATGGTAAAATAATACAGTTGTGGGGAAATTTTGTATGTCTTAGAAACTGACAATCCAGCTAATGCATAGTCACAGATTATAGTTTAGTGTGGACTATTTGGGTAGGAAATTAATTTGTCTTTTGTGCTTTGGGGTTTGTTTATTTATTTATTTATCTGATTCATGAATGGATCTAGGAGATTGGTTGTAATTATTGTGACAACTAGTGCCAAACTGGGCAATAGATTCTCCTGATATTTTCATATTTTGGAATGCAGAGATAATAAGGATTTTTGCAGAAATTTGAGGGATTTCATAGTCACAGGAAGTTAGACATGTTTTATAAAACTATTTAATTTTCAAAACTTCTTGCAACATAGAGAAATAATTTTCACATCTCCCCATTTTACACATGGAGAAATCAAAGTCTAGAGAGAATAAGTTGCTTGTCTAAGGTCACTATGTATATAAATAGAGAGGCTCCAATTCAAACTTAATCTCTGCAAATCCTAGGTCCAGTGCTTTCATTCGTCTTACCTACTGTTAGTTCTGAAAGTATGAATTACACGATACCTGTATTCAAATTATGATCTTATTTTATCCAGGTCCCCAGATGCCCAAGGTGTGTACATTGTCTCTGAAGCTGAAGCCTGTGAGTCTCAGTTTTTAAAGGGCTCCTGCTTCAAAGACTGAATAAGAATGTGGCATCTTACTTGAATTCATCCTCCTAACACAGCATTCACACACACATGAGCTAACAGAACCACACCCCCTCGATTGTGTACTTGTGGCTGCTTCACACCAACCTGCTCCCATTCGTGACTTTTTCACCTGAGGTTCTCAACATTTCACGATCGTTTTCCCCGCCACCTGCACATTGTGGAAGTAATTGCATATATGCAAAGCAAGCACTGAATTGGTTTAGATAAACATCATGATTCTCAGGAAGCATGCATGCCTATTCCTCTTTCCATGACTTTCTGAGTCTTAAACCACAGTGAGTTAGTTCATCAGGAGTATTTTTCCGCCCACACAGTTTTCTATATGGAATCTCTTGAGACTGTTTGAACAAATAAATATGGTACAACATACATTTTTTTCAAGTATAAGGCTCAACACAAAATGTGATGGGGAAATAATCAAAAAATATATAAGAGCTGTTTTTTGATCACCATGAAAAGATTATTTTTGAAATGGTTCCTTCCTGTAACCCTCTCTTTCTTGAAAATAAAAAATAAAAAGAGATGATAGCTTAAAGGACACATAGAGGTTATTAAAACTTCCATTTTGCATGCCCTGGTTCTTGGAGAAAAATATCCATTATGTGACTTGAAGATGTCCAAGTGGTCCAAGGGAAGGGAAGAGGCAGTAATCACCTGTTCTGGCTGTGAGGCCACTTCTGTTTTATACTGTGATCTTGGGTGAGCTCCTTCCATCCCTCTCTTCAGTTTCCTCTTTCCTAAGTATGAGAGTAATGTTACCTACTTCATGAGACTCAGAATTCAATGAACTAACGTGTGCGTGATGGCTAGCCCAATGCCAGGATCTGCCAATGTCATAGCAAGCATAGACAAGCAGCCATGATTACAGTTGTTAGCATTTGTCTCTGTTTGTTTTGAAGAATAGTCTCCTTTCTTAGAACGTCAACATATACGGAACACCATTACAAATTCTATGTGTTCACGAACGATTGAATAAAACATCAAGAGGCCAATTAAGAACATTGCAGATGTGTGTGAGTTCACAAGTTTCAATGCTCATGGTGAAGGCTGCCCAGAACACATTCCTTACATCTGGCTTGGTATGTTGTAGAGACGGCTTCCATCTTCTTCCAGCACTAGTTCGGTCTGTGTGCTGGATAATTCTATATCAACTTGTCATAAGTTAAAGTCATCTGATAGTGAAATGCCCCAGTTAAGAAAATGCCTCTAACAGACTGGGCAAACCTATAGGGCAGGTTCTTAATTACTGATTGATGGGGGAGGGCCCAGACCATTATGGGTGGGGCCACCCTTGGGCTGGTTGTCTTGGGTTCTATGGAAAAACTGACTGAGCAAGCCATGGGGTGCAAGCCAGTAAGCAGTACAACTCCTGTCTCCAGGTTCCTGCCCTGCCTTCCTTCAGCTGTGGAAGTGTAAGCTGAAATAAACTCTTTACTCTCCAACTTGCTTTTGGTCTCATGTTTCACCATAGCAATAGTAACTCTAACTAAGGCAACATGGTTCTTTTCTGTGTGTTAACAACCCTCATGTCACTCATAGATAAGATTTGAGATGCAAGAATAATATTGTCTTGTGATATTAAGAACAAGTTGATAGACTCATGCAAGCCTATCAGCTCTTGTTTGTTTTTGATGATCTCATGTATGCAGAATTATGAGTGCAACTCTTTCCATTAAAACCAAATGTTTCTGAGCCAGTGAGATGGATCAAATGTGTTAAGGCATTTGTCACCAAGCCTGTTGACCTGAGTTTGATCCCACACTCAATGTGGAAGGAGAGAACCAACTCCTGAAATTTGTCCTCTGTCTTTCACAAGTGTTCTGAGGCATGCCTACACATACATACACACACACACACACACACACACACACAGTTAAGTAAATAAGTCAATGTAATAAAAATAAAAACAAACATAAATATTCTGAAGAGTATAAAGAACATATATCTGTCATAGAAAACTGAAAAATTATAAAAACAAAACTATAAAAACAAATACTTTCTAATTCTAAAGAAAATTACAGCTAATATTCAAACTTTTAAAATATGCTTTTCTCCTTTTGTACAGCTTTATGGATATATTTATTTGTTAATAGCCAAACTATATAGATCATTATAATACTTTTTCTTCTGATGTACTCGTAACAAGTATTTATTGTCACTATATATTTTCAAATTTAGTTCTTATTGTCATTTACAAGCAAGCTTTAAGAGAGTAAGTCTACCAAAGCTGTGATTTTACTTTGGTTTGATTTTATTCTTGTCTGTTTACCTAGCTATGCCTACTTGGCCCAGAATCTTAGATCAGATGTTTCTTTGGCCATGACATCAGTCTTCCCTGACTCTGGCTCCAAGCCTAGGGTGTGCCTGATCTGCAAGGTCTCAGACGGTGCAGAATGAATGAGTACCGAGTTAACATGTAGTATGCCTGCTAGCTTCTACTCTGTCTGGGGGCTGAATTAAAAAAAGAAAACCACATCTTTGTGATAAAAATGATCTTATTTCTGAAATGTGGGGTGACTTGACTTGGTGGGTATTCCCCACCCCTGCAGGGTACACAGGAAGGACATCCAGTCTCAGCATTCTTTCACACCCTTCTGCCCTCCTCTGACCTTCTTACTCATCCCTTCTCACTGTCTTCCACATCTCTGGTCCTCCCCTCTCCACTCTCATGGTACTGTGAACTGAATGATGGCCTTGTGAACGTTTTGCAAGTGCTTTTCAACTAAGCCATGTACCATGTCTGCACATGCACGTTCCCAGATGCTTTTGGCATGCATGTTTGTCCTCTGAGTGGAAATGTATGTCCATGGTTTCTGTTATGGCCTCTCTGACCACCCTCATCCCTTCTCCCCTGAGTTCTCCCATCTATCTCCAATATTATCAACACTGCGCACAGAACCTTCACAGCGAAGTGCTTCATGTGTAAACTGAAGAGGAAAGTAGGCACAAACTGGTTTCCAATCTGAAAAGGTAATTTTCTCTCTAAGGTTTAAGGTTAAAATTAATTTGAGCTGGGGAACAAGATGTGTTCTGTAAGAAAGATGGCTTCTTGCTTGTTGAAAGTGAGTTCAGAGTGGGAGCTGGCCACTGTGGAGAAGGTGGAATAAGATCCAGGCCCAAATGCCTGTAGGGTAATTCATAGACATAATCATTACCCAGAAAAGCCGACAGTAGCCCATGAGGGGTACATAGTGGACCACGGTAAGGCTTCATATTCTCCCACATGTGCACATGCCTGCTATTCTGTGGTTCTTATGTTAATACAAGAGGTAAAGGTCATACCTCTCACTGTCTCTTTGTCAGGCCAGCATCCTATTGTTTTAGAACTTCAGAGAGAGGAGATGCTGGATCTCCAGGGAGAGTGCTTGCCAGCTACTGTGTTATTAATACCAATATTTTTAAAAAGCCTTATGTTTTATCAGAGCAGTTAGTGCCCATGATTAGAAAACTGTAAGAGTTATGAAATGTAATTGTCCCTTGCTGTACCCCTCCCTGCCACTAGAGGGGGAAGTTAATTTTTTTACTGTTTTAAATTAAAAAAAATATCATTTCCCTTATCTCTTTCCTTCCTCCACACCCCCTCACAATATACATGAATGTATGTATGTATGTTTATATGTGTGCATGAATGTATATATGCATGTATGTATGTACTTATGTATGTATATTACATAAATATAATCTAAATCATTTCAGGACTGACCTGTTGGGGGTTTCTTCCCTGAGGAAGGTGATCTTCCCCCACTTGCCTATAGTTGTTTGTCTAGGGTTAAGGGCCTGTGAGATTCTGCCCTTCCATGTTAGAATGCCTCTTGGTGTCCTCCTTGCCCAGGTCTTATTTAGGCAGTCATGTTGGCGTGACTTCATGGATGTAGTTTTCGTGACCTTTCTAGAGATGCATTCTCAGGGCAGACTTCCTGTTCTTCTGGCTCTTACAATCTCCCCACCTCCTCTTCTGGGATATTCTTTGAGCCTTGGGTGCAGGGGTTGTACTGTGGATGGGTCAGTCCTGGCTATGGATAGGTCAGTCATGGCTGTGGATGGGTCAGTCGTGGCTGTGGATGGGTCAGTCCTGGCTGTGGATGGGTCAGTCCTGGCTGTGGATGGGTCAGTCGTGGCTGTGGATGGGTCAGTCCTGACTGTGGATGGGTCAGTCCTGGTTGTGGGTGGGTCAGTTGTGCAGTGAATGGAGCAGTCATAGATGGCCCCATACAATTACTTGTTCTTTGCCTTTTGGTTGGCTGACATTTTCTGTAATGATCTCTGTGTGTTCCAACAAGAACTTGCTTTGGTAGGAGTAAAAGCTACATTTAACTGTGGGTATAAGATAGATATTTAGAATGTAGTTATGCTGGTTTAATGAAGTGGTAGTTGTGAGTTATCCTCCAAGATCTTTGACTTTTCTAGCCCTGGTTAGTTGGCTAGATTCCCAGTATCAGGCATAATTTTCCTCTCGTTGAGTAGGTCTTTAATCCAACTGAGAGCTTTTGGTTACCTCAAAGGAATGTGTGCCACTGCTGCTCCCTCAGGGATATCCTGCCATGCTGGTCAGTGTTGTGGTTCATAAGTATCACAGCTGGGTAGGACTATTGTTTACTTCTCTTCCTTGATCGCTTGCATGATGCATTTTGGTACCATAAAAGCTAATCTTCAGGTAGGGGCTTTCAGATCAGATCAGAACAGGTTTTTCAGACTCCGTGTCCAAAGTACATGGTGTCTTCAGCCATAAGGACTTACAGCAATAATCTACAATGTTTTGAGTATCTTGGACTCACCTGATGAACGATTTATGAGGGAGCTTCTCATTCTTGATTGGGAGTTTGTTGGATAGTTTGTGACTCTTGGAATGCAGAACCATCCAGACAATGTCATTTAAATTATATATATAATTTAATGTGAAGCTTCTGTTGCAAATGCTATTCAATCGAGTTGTATAGGATTTTGGGTCTGGAAAATTTTGGTGTATAGTATTTTTATTTATTTGCAAGTTTAAAAAAGTTTTATAATATGTTATAAAATTAAAAATAAGCAATATATATGTTGTCTTAGGGTTTCTATTGCTGTGATGAAATGCCATGACCAAATGTGAACTTGGGGAGGAAAGGATTTGTTTGGCTCACTGTTTCTCATGAAAGGAAGGCAGGACAGGAACTCAAATAGGGCAGGAACCTGGAGGCAGGAGCTAATGCAGAGGTAATAGCGGGGGCGTGTTACTTACAGCTTATTTCTCATGGCTTGCTCAGTCTGGTTTCTTATAGAACCTAGAACCACTAGCTCAGGGAAAGTAGCACCCACAATGGGCTGAGCCCTCCCCAACAATCACTAACTAAGAAAACACCTACGGGCTTGCCTAGAACCTGATCTTAAGGAAGCATGTTTTAAAATTGAGATTCCCTCCTCTTAGATGACTTTAGCTTTGGTCAAGTTGACATGAAACTATCCAGCACATATGTGTACACATGGACTTAGATGTATTCTGTGTAATTTTAGGTAAATGGGTAATAATATGATTCTTTAAGACTTTTTCAGATAATGTTATTGTTATTTCACCCCCTCTCTCCCTCTCCTGTGTTGACTTGCCTCCACCTTACAGTTAACCCCCTGTGTTGGCTTGCCTCCACCTTACAGTTAACCCCCCTGTGTTGACTTGCCTCCACCTTACAGTTAACCCCCGTTTCCCCCTTTAAATAACTCCTGTTTTATACTTTCACATATATGACAAATATTTCCAAGTCTCTTCTGGTCAAAAGCTCTTTGAGACAATTTCATTAGCCTTAGTCAACTGCAGGAGAGAATCGCCTGACTAGCCTACCCTGACAATGGCTCTGCAGATAGCATAGGTTTTAAACTAGTCATTAAACCGGCCTCTGACCTTGTCAACCTCAGCCACATTCATCCAGATGGAAGCATGATCTTTGACACCAATTATACAGTTGTATGTCCACAAACTCTCTGGTGTAGTTCTGCGTGTTGAGGCCATGCCTGCTCACTGGTCCAGTGGGAGTACAGAAAGGACCCTACAAATAATCTTTACCATGCTCTTCTCCTTCCTATTTTCCCCTTCCATTGTCTACAGGGAGAACTTAAAAAAATTGTATTCTACCCTTGGAGGGTAGATCTTTTTCACTTTTCCTTAAATCCAGACAAGCATCAAAAACAACAAACCCAAAAGAAACACTAGTTAATTTCTAGTGCTACCCCAGCACTCATGGATCCAACTGTGTCTTTGACTACAATCTACTCCTTATATGTTTATAAAAACTTGTTGACTAGAGCTTTGCTAGTCTGACTTTTGGGGCAGGAAGAACACCTTCAAGAGGTTCTTTGTAAAATATCTTAGGTCAGGGAAGGAATTATCCTTAGCGATAATAGAATTTAGGGGCCTTTAAAACAAATCTTGTCAAACAGAAACTACTGGACAAAAATGAGAATTTGAAGCAAACACATTAACTTCAATGTATAAGTTGTGTTGTTCAAACTCTTACTTTTGAGCAACAAAATTATTTGCTATGTGGTTCCCTATGGTTTAGTGTAGAAGCAGAACAGAATGACTGTGTTCCCAGAGTAGTAAGTACTCGGTACTGTCATCATGGAGATGAGATTCAATTATTCATGCTTTTCCTTGTACGCTTCAAAACCATCCCTCACGTGACCAGCTCCTTCAAACAAGAAGTTCAAACATTCTGTGTTTTCATCCATTATCCCAGACATCATCTTTTATTAAAGTATTTCATCCCTCTGCTTCCACCTGTGAAGTGTTGAATTTGTCTTGTAGCTCTTAGCAAACTCACATCTCAGTTTGTTTAGTTAAACTACACTGACTTCCAACCTCATTAGTCCATTAGGTGTGAAGTCTGACCAGAGTTATTTGTATCTCTCCCCCAAGGGCTAGAAGAGGTCACCATTTTGTTGTTTCCAAGTATGGGTTCTTTCAGAGAGGGTAGCTTTAAAGGCCTCTTTTCTGTGCAGACATGGCTATAGGGACTTCAGACCATTTTCATAAAGCTTGTTGCTTAGGTCCCCAGGCCCACACCCATCCTCCACAAAGGCTCTCATGCTTTGGGTTCTGGAGGACAACAGAGTCTCAGCTTCCATGATCTCTTCTATTCCGTTGGGTTAGGGATCCAGATTTCTTTTGATTCAGGTAATTTGTGTTTTTTTTAGGTTTTGAAGAAGTGTATGTGAGGCCCAGCCAGTTCTAACATTCAAATACACTTGGCCTTTAGGGTCATGAACTCTAGAATCAAATGTTGCAAGTTAAAATCCCACTCTTTCCAGAGCTGTGTATTAGTAATCTGTAAGCCTCAGTTTCTTCACCAATGGGAATGGCCATCAGTCCTCTACAGTGGTGGGAAGGGATGGACTCATTTAACTGTCTTTAGACATTCTTTGTGCCATGCTTGAGACTTAGTAAGCCCTCAGTAAATGTCAGCCAGTATTTTAATTATCGAAATATTGCATTGTAATTCGAGGCTTTATAAAACAAAGTCTTCCACTCCCTGGAGAGGCAAGGGAAGCTGAGTTCTCCAGGTTACAAAGTTGTGTCTCTTCAGGCAGGAGAGAAGAAAGGTACTCTGGAAGTCAGAAGGCTTGATTTTAAGATAACACAGAACTTCCATTGGCCGGAGGAGCTATGCTTGGTTAATAGGCAGCACACAGCCGTACTCACTTGATTAAGTTCTGTGGCAGCTTGAAAGTTGCCTTGGACTACATAGATCTATTTATGGCTAAAAGCTTGAACATCTGTCCCTTTAAGAAGACAATTGTCAAAAGGGGTCTGATGGGCACATGTTTACAATCCTAGCATTTAAGAATCTAAGACAGGAGAATCTTGTACTTGAGGCCAGCCTGAGCTATATAGTGAGACTTAGTCTTAAAAGAATAGAAACAACAAAATAGTCTCCTCCCTAAAAAACAGCAACCAAAGGAATAAAGGAAAGGGAACAGTGGTTGATTCCTGCTCTGGACCATCTCATTTGCTTTAGGATTAGCTTAAAGTACATTGAACATCTAACTTGGGGGAATACTGTGGGCTAAAGGGAGCAGTTAAATCCTTCGTTCACTGCTGTGAGAGACTCAGCATCCACACACAAGCTGGACCTAGACAGGTTGTCAGAGCCTCAGGAGGAGACAATGGTGTGAGAATGTTCACTGTTTCTACACAGTGTGTCTCTGTGTGTAGGGAGGTGTTTAGGGGTGGGAGTGGAGAGTAGAAAGGGGGGATGGGGAGGAGTGGGGATTCATATGGCAGAGTGTCTCTTCCACTCAGACAAGAGAGGAAGACAACTTTTAAAAAAATGTTATAAATATCCAAGTACAGAGGTGATTTTTCTTTTTACTCTTGCCAGGTAGCAGTGTTGGCAGTTGGGTAAACAAAGAGGAAGAAGAGGAAGAGAAGGAGGAGGAGGAAGAGGAAGAAGAAGAGGAGGAGGAAGAGGCAGAGGAGGAAGAGGAAGAAGAGGAAGGAGGAGGAAGAGGAGAGGAGGAAGAGGAGGAGGAGGAGGA
>JADRCH010000125.1:4589904-4630591 GCA_019843965.1 Rhynchomys soricoides
AAGAGGAGGAAGAGAAAGAGGAAGAAGAAGTGGAGGAGGAGGAAGAGGAAGAAGAGGGAGGAGGAGGAGGAGGAGGAGAAGGAGGAGGAGGAGGAGGAGGAGGAGGAGGAGGAGAAAAAGGCTTTGAATTTAATGTGCCTGATAGCCTGAGGGTACAAGTGTGGTGCCGGGAAGTCTAGGAAGAAAAATCTCAGAGGCTGCTGCATCATGTTTCAAGTTGGCTGCCCTGAGTCACTGTGGGTCCCTCAGAAGAGGGATGTTATAGTCTTGTTTGTAGCAAGCAGCTTTATTTAATATAATACCATACTGTTGCATTTACTCATTTCTGTTTTTATTTTACTTATTACCGATATGTATTATTAATATTATTAATGTGTGTGTATGATATTGTATAGGTAGTCTTGTACACTCTTCTGTGTGTGCCAGAACTTCATGGAATTTGTTCTCTTTTTCCACTTTCACATGGGTCCTCAGGGTGGGGCTCAGGTCCTCATGCCTGCAGCTTCAAGACACAAGTATCTTTACCTGAACTTACTCATGTGTAGTACACTCTAATGGACTTGGTGTATCACTTGGTGGCAGAGTATATGCTAAAGTGTGGTCAAGGCTCTGGTTTCAATCCCCAGCACTGACAAGGAAGTATTTTTTTTTCCAATTTTATTTTAGTATATTTACAGTTACATAACATCACCATAATTTTAAACATTTTTTACCACACCAAAACAAAGAAACAAGCAAACAATAAAATGACAACCTTAGACATGTTAGCAGTCATTCTCATTTCCAACCCCTTCAGCCCTAGGTGATCTGGACATTTTATCATGAAATTATACAATATGTGGTCTTTGGTCACTGTTTTTAATCATATGTTTTATATATGTCATAGCATGGATTGGCACTTCATTTCTTTATTCGTCCATTACCTACTTACCAGTTGATAAGCAGTTGGGGTTTCTATATTTTGATTATTGTGAATAATGTTTCTATGCACCTTCATGTACAAGGTTTTGGACATGTATTTTCTTTTACATGAGTGACATGGAGTAGAACTGCTAGATCATAAGATAACTCTGTGTTTATCCTTTTGAGAAACTGCCAAACTGTGTTTCAACATGGCTGCATCATTTCACAATTCCACCAGAAATGGACCATAGCTCCATCTTCTCCACATCACTGTCAACTCTTTTATTGTCTTTTCATTTTAGCTAAGGAAAGGAACTTTGGATTTCTAAGACAGCAATTTATTAAAGGAGAAGACATGGGTGTCTTCAGGGACAGAAGGTGAGGCAGTACAGTATGTTGCATGGGGTCCTGTGGTGTAGTCCTTGGGCTATAGGTGTCAGGGAGTCCCTTTCTACAAAGCCATGTGTCATGCACTACTTTTATATTATAGGAGAGAGGAGAGCTTTCCTTATGTTTTTTTCTTTTCAATTGTTCAAGTTCACAATAATCCTTATGGCAAAGGGGCAGCTTTTTAAAGGTTTATTTTGTATTTTTATCTATGGGTACCTATGGGTGTCTATGTGAATGTTTGCCATGTGTGTTTGAGTGTTAGTAGAGCCCAGAAGACAGTGTCAAATCCCTTGGAGCTGGAGTTAAAGGTGGTTGTGAACTTCCAAACATGGGTTCTGGGTCTTCTTGGAGGAGAAACCAGCAATCAGGACTCTTAACTGCTGAGGTCTCTCCAGCCTGTTTTTAAAACAAAATTCTGCCTTCATTGATGGGAAATAAATTATTTTATTCTGTAGGTTATCTTTTCATATTTTTGTTCAGCATCATTTGAGGCAAGAAAGTCTTCATTTTTGGTAAGGTCCATTTTCCCATTTGTTGTTGTTTCTTTTCTTTGTCATTTTACACATTTGTGGTTATCTAAGAAGGCTTTCCTCCCTCAAGGTTGTGAAGACTCGCTCTGTGGTCTTTTCTAAGCATCCTGTAGTTTCACTTCATACAGTTGGGTCTATGATCCATTTTGAGCTAAGGCCCCTGGATGTCAGGGATCCTGCTTGATCCTTCCATAAGTTGATTACCAACTCTATGGCATTGAGGGATTCCTGAGAGAGTAGTAAAGCACACCTCTGGGTGTTTTCAGAGAGGATTAACTAGGGGGAAAGAACAGACCTAAACTATCTGCCACATCATCCCATAGACAGGGAGTCTACTGGAATCAAACAGGAAAAAGGAAATCCCAGTAGCCCGGGTATCCATTCTTTTCCCTTGCTGCTATGATGAGAACGGCTCTAAGTTGTTTCATCCCACCTCAATTGATTGACACCCCTAAAACATGGGAAGAAATAGATTTTGTCCCTTTAACTAGTTCTTTCCATCAGACATTTTATTATAGAGAAGAAAATACATGACAGACATGTATGTGGACATCCTATCAGTATTTAGTAGAAAGGTGACTGCTCTCCATCAAACTATCTTTCAAATCTCTTTGAAAAATCAATACGCAAAAAAATGTAAAATTGAAAAAGAGATTCATTTATTTTTTAATTATGCGTATGTGTGTCTGTCTGCATTAGTTTATGAGCACCATGTGGGTGCAGGTGCTTGCACAGGCCAGAAGAGGGCGTAGGATCCTGGAGACTGGAATTACAGACTGTTTGAGGTGCCTAACGAGGGTGCTGGGAACTGAATCTGAGTCTTCTGCAAGATCAGTATGTGCTCTTAACCACTGAGCAATCCTCCCAGCCCTACTTCTGCATTCCTGGTTGTATCTCAGTGATATGCCCTTATACTTACTGTCACATGCCATGCTGTCTTGATCACTGCTTTTTAGTATTTCATTTTTAAATTGAGATTTATTCTTTATTTTTTACTTTTGTCAAGGTTATTTTGTGTCCCTTGTATTTATAGATGAATTTTAGGATCTGCTTGACAACTTATGGGGAAAAATATAGCTGGGGCTCCCATAAGAATCATGCTGAATCTGTAGATCAACTTGGAAGCTTTAGTTACTACTATCAAAACTTCTAATCTAAGAGTTGGAAGTGGTTTTCCATTTATTTAAATATTAAATTTCTTTTAAAATTGTTTTCTACCTGCTAGGGTTTACATTTTTACTTTTGTTAATTTTACACCAAAGTATAATAGTTCATTTTTTTATGTTACAAATAGGATTGTTTCTTAATAATCTTGGTTTTGCATTCTTAATGGATAGTGCCTAGAAATACAGTTGACTTTTGTATATTGATCTTTTATACCCTATTGTTACTGAACATGATTATGAGTGTTCATCATTTGTGTGTGTGTGTGTGTGTGTGTTTGTGTGTGCAGTCACAACCCAGACATCCTGGCCTGAGTCCAGATCCAGCTCCTATGCAGCCCTACTCAGCATGTCTGTGCCACCATGTAGCATATCAGTCATCCAACACACATGCTAGATAACTGTGTAGTGGCTTAGGATGTGGATTGGTTTGTGACTTGCATTCTGTGGTCACTTGTATACCTTCTTTGGGTGCCTCACATAAAAGGGCCGGGCTTATTTTTCATCTTCACCTCTTCGTTTTCTCTGTCCCCATCATTGCTATTTTGCTCCTACTTTAACAAGTTTAACTGTGTCATTTGGATGTCCAGTCTTTTGGTTAAAGCCTTGTTCCTTTACGATGCTCCGTTACTGGCAGGTTACTGAAATGAGGCTGGCTGACTGACTACTTGTTGCATACCATATAAAGTAAATGTGATTAAACAGAGAATCTGTCTTCTTTTGGGTGGTGGCAGAAAATCATGACTACGGTAGCTATAAACTCTGTCAGAAATAAAAGATAAACTTTATTTCCTAAAATCTTAATTTAGGAAAAAGCCAGACTTTTTTTTCTCCAAAACAATTTCCCCCTTTGCCTATCCATTTTATTTTCCTCATTTTATTGTTTTTATGATGTATTAAATTAAACCATTTCCTTGCAGTGTGCTAGTTAAGACAATTTCTTTAGCTTTTGCTGAATGACTTGGCAGGCTAGATGTCTCAGAGCTGAATTGTAAAATCCCATTAAAATCCAGTCATATAAAAATAAAAGATGCTGCCTGGTGCACCCTATGACATGTTATGGTGAGGTCTCATCACATTATAATAACAACTGCCAGGAAGAAGTGACTGCTGGGTAATGCAGTATGACGAAGGAGAGGAGTGCATTAGCGACACAGCCAACTGCATTTAATTAAATCCCATGTCCAAATTAGTTTTCTGATTGGCATGTAAGAAGAAAACATGTTTACTGTGATGTTCAAATAGCACAGTTGTTTTAAAAACACACAGGCTTTTTAGCCTGTCTCTGTCTATTTCTCTTTGGTCTTCAAGATTCATACTTCTTCCAGGGTGAAGTTGTTCCTAAGCTTCCTTATGTCTCCGGGGAGGAAGAACAAGTTTTCCATGGAGTAAATGCCACGCTCATTTCACCAGGCTGTAAATAGAAGAGCTAGAATATAGACTTAGATCGTGAAGACTCAGGAACCTATGGTTTTATAGCGATGCCAAAGTTTGGTAAAGAGCAGCCTGCAAGGCCAGATTGGGAGGTTGTCTGTTTTATAACCTAAGAATCAAGAATGGTTATTAAGTGAAAAGATAAAAAGATTATACTATAGGTAGTCAACGTATGTGAAGTTAGTGAGGTAAAATTTCAATGTCTATAAGTAAAGTTTTATTGGGGTGTAGTTGCATCCATTCACTCACACACTGTTGACAGCAGATTTTGCAGTCGATAACAGGATTGAGTAGCAGCAACCAAAGTTAGATGGCCTCCAAAGCCCAGACATTACTTAATGTATAAATGTCCTGTGCTGATTCTTAGCTATCCTTGGATGAGTGTAACCTATGGCTTCAGCTTGAACATGCCTGATTATATATACACCATCATAGGAAAAGGTTGGCTCTCTCTGAACTATGCCATGAGTCTTAAACCAAGGTAAAGCTAAATACTTGATGTTAAACTAAACATTGATTTGGAGCCCAAGGATCAGCATATTTTAAAGAAATCTCCAATATGGTGATGTTCACAAAGCAGTTGTTGCTGTCCTTTCTCCTGGTCATATACTTCTTCTTTTCCCCATCAGTCCATGAGGCCGACAACGATGCTGGTGATTGGATGAGTGAGGGAAGGGCTCATACATCAATTCATTAGGCAAATACTTCTCTGGTTTTTCTTTTTCAGATAGGATTTCACAATGTAGCCCTGCTGGCCTTGAACTTTTATACCAATCCTTCTGCCTCTGCCTTCTGAGTGCCGGAATTAATGGTCTACCCCACCATCCTTGGCTTAAGCATATGCTTTCGATTGTGTGCTATATGCCACATGCTATTCAATGCTAAATCCATAATCAAGAGGGAAATAAATCAAAGGTCTGATATAAAATTACATGATAAGAGATCCACATTAATTGCCTAGAATAAGACTTACTACACATAGATGGAAACTCATAGTAACCTTTATATTTCTAATAATGAATACTTTTGTTTCTATTATAATACTAAATTTAGAGAATTTGAGAGATTATATATTGGTAACGTGAAACTGAACTATAATGTGTAGGCATTGTTGGAATTTGAGGAACAGACAATAAGGTGTTAATTGTGTTTAGGATGGAATGCTGAGCTGGTGTGAAGCCATAGGACTCATTTGTATAGTGATTTCTTCTCTTCTAAAACAAACAGAAAATCAGATGGTATCATTATTGCCATAAGTGGATCTAGACAATGAAAGCCTATTTAAGTTCGGTAGGAAGGTACTTAGACATTAATTTTAGAAACCAGTATCACTATGATACATTCAATGCTGTGTTACATAAGTCTAATGGATTTCAAATGTATTTTTCTTTCTTGGACTCAATTCTGGTTTTCTTGGAACTCTTTAGGGCTCTCGTTGTCAACATGCTGAAGCAGTGTATTAGGATGGGAAGGTAAGATTTTAGTTACAACATTACCCTTGTCCATTGGTCGTGGGAGAAGCAACTTCTGTCACATTGCCAGTGCAGGCTCAGTTTTTGAGAATACATCCCATAAAGATCAGAATGCAAATAATGATAATAGGATTAGCAAAAACCTGCCAATCTTTTCTAGGTTAACACTTTAGTTATCTTTGGTTCAGACACCTTACAAATTAAGAAGCTTAACACAACAAATGTTAATCTCCTAGTTGGAGTGCTAGGCATTTAGGGTGGGGTAGGTGCAAGTCTGGCTCAGGGTGTCTCATAAGTTAACCCAGCTGGGGCTGAGATACCCTCAGGGCTCACCCAGGGTCCAGAACGGCTGCTGAACTCACCCACATAGTTACTGAACAGATATAGTGCCTCATGGGCCACTACCCTGAGGTCTAACTTTCTCTCTGGCTGTGCTAAGATAGCTCCTGGAGACGTGGCATATGGACTTCTTTACAGGGACAGCTCAAAAATGGTAGCTTCTCTCATAATGGGCAAGTGAGACAGAAAAGAAGGCAGAGTGAGATCGTATTCATTTTTCTGTATTCCATTTATTGGAAGTCAGGTACTATGACTAGATTGTCCCCAAGACCAACACTTGTACAAAGCTATGGGTATCAAGAGATGATAAAAGTAATCTGGACACACAGAAGTTCACCCATTATGAATGTACTATGATAGGCCAAACCTCGCTGAGTGCCTACTAAGTCTACCATGTACCAGACATGTGTGAAACCATAATACTCAAAACGAGCAAGCATCCCTGCTTCCTCGTGCTGTTCTCTCTGGAAAAAATAAAACCTGCTGCAGTGCTTGGTATTCAAGAAGTCTCCCAAAAATGTTATTTTTATTTTTGCAGGGCAAATATCCTGTCTCAGAAACACAGCCAAGCTTCCCAGTTTGTGGCATCTCTAATCCTATTGTAGACAAATACGATTTGCTTAGCCAGCTCAGAACTGGCTCAGCACTCACTTATACTTGAAAGAGGCAGTTCATAACAGTGTGCAATGCTACACACGTGTACCTGTCTTTCTCATGCTCCTGTTTCCTGAGTGGGCTTTTCCAGACAACAAAAACATCAGAGCTTCACAGAAGTAGCTCTTCTAAAAGTCTCCTGGAGAGCCCTGCTGGCCACCTTGTCCTCTTGCACTGTGCAGGCCAAGTTGACCTAACAGCTCCTAGCTCTGAATCATTTTAATTGCTTTCTTTTCTAGATGCATCTTTTCAGTCTCTCAAGTGCTCTCTTGAAAATGGCTTCTTGAACTACAAACAAGATTTCAAATGTGTGCCTAGCGATGCCAGTATTTTCTGGTTACATTCTGTAATTAATATTCCACATTTCAGAAACTGTTTCAAGGTTTTAATTGACTTTTGTCACCCCCATCTTGTTCTCGTACTGTGTTGGCCATCCATGTGCATTATTAATCAACCGTACACACTGTGTTTGCCTGCCCCCTCAACTCAGTACTGAGTTCTTCTTCAGACTTTGTTTTGATTGACAGCCTTAGGAGACTTTATTGTAATGGGCTTCTAAATAGCAATACGATACTCAGCTATGGCAATCCTACCAGCAAAAGGAGCTATTCATTTGAAAGAGTAAAACTTAGGGACAGAGGCCAGGCAGTGGTGGCACATGCCTTTAATCCTAGCACTCGGGAGGCAGAGGCAGGCGGATTTCTGAGTTCGAGGCCAGCCTGGTCTACAGAGTGAGTTCCAGGACAGCCAGGGCTACACAGAGAAACCCTGTCTCGAAAAACCAAACAAAACCAACCAACCAACCAACCAACCAACCAAAACAAACCAAACCAAAACAAAAACTTAGGGGCAGGAAGAGGACTGAGTGGGTAAAGTGCTTGCTGGACAGACATGAGAACGTGCATCTAGATCTGTAGGACACGTGCAAAAAGTTGAGCATGAGCATGCACATCTGTAATACTAGTGCACTGGGGAGATGGAGATAAGAGAGCACCTAGAAGTTACTCAGCCAGCTGGTCAGGTGGTGAGTTCTAGGCCCAGAGAAGAGTCCATATCAAAAATAAGATTGGGAATGATGGAAGAAGACATCCTGCCATTGCCCTTTGGCCTCCATACGTATGTGTGCATGTATACATGCGTACACCAAACATACACACTTATAAGGAAGAACAGACAGGGTATTTTTCCCAAACGCAAACTCCTCCATACAATGTAGAAATAGTTTCCTGACCTATTGAATGATATATATTAACAAACCTAAGTTATGGAGTATTTTTAATAGAAATATTGGTTGATTGCTCTCAGAGTTAGTAATATGTTTCCAAAAATATAGTAAAAACCTAAGAAGTTTGATCATTGTAGTGATTATTTATTGAAGGTGACGCTTAGAAAACAATCTTTAAAAAGCTTGTTTTCCACTGTTGTTTATTGTTAATTTCACAGGATCTGCCAATGGGAAATATTCTCCTAGCCCCTTTCCAGTGCATTACAGATTTGACAGGAGTTACTACAAGCTAACTTTCCTGAGGCAGTGGTAGTATGCATTCAAAGCCTCTTGTTCTCCTCTGTGGATTCCTCTGTTCATGAGACTTCTAGGCCTTGTACATCTATGTGTAAGTAGTATTGACTTTTTTCTGTTCAAACAGCCTTTCAATGTTGCGACCAGAACCCAAGGCCTTCTCATGCATGGTAGGTGAGCAATCTCCTGTTGGTACACACCCCAACCCCAATGCTCTTTTTGAATTCATAGATCCCTCTAAAAGTGGAAACACAAACTTCTATTCCGATTGCCCAAGTCCATGGAAACTGCTTGGCTTGCCAACACTTTCATTAAAGAATGAACACTTCTCGCAAAGAAGAATCCAGCTCCATGAACAAGATGGCAGATAGATGTAAACTTCATGTAAACTTAAAAATAGCAGGGTTACTGTTTTCACATAGTCATTAGACCAGTTGAGTCTCAAGATACTGTGCTTCTGAGTATAGACTCTTTTCCAATCTGGGTCATTATACATTGAACAAAGTACATAGATTTTACGAAAAGTCCTTTCATGTTTTGGGGGTATGGAAGGGTGGTATTCCCTCTAATCTAAGCACCTCATTGCCACTCTTACTGTTGCCTCTGGTACATTTATTGTGTTCTTCCCTCCAGCCTTTACTTATGTTAACAGCTTTGACTCCAATTGGAAACAACTAAAAGTTTACAACCGTGTACCAGTCACCTGCTTCTTTCCCCACAGAACTATGTTCTGCTTCCCCAACTCTGTTCAATGTCCCGGATGCTGATTCTGCAACATTTCCTTAGCACCTTAGCAAACTGTCTTGTCTGGGTTTGGGCCTTGGAAGGTACTGGAAGGAGACTACAGACAGACAAAAGGGGAGAGTCAAGGTAGTTTAATCTTATCTTTTCCTATTTGGCTTTGGGGGAGTCTCCTTTGGTAGTCAAGTTCTCTATGATACAGACCCAACCCTCTTCTGTCTAATTTCTTATTGGAGATTAGAAATTAGGCTCCCAGATTCTTGGCTTTGTTATCAACACCCAACTGCTCTATGTCTAGTTTTTGCCCTAGAGTAATATCCACTTCCTATGTTTGTAAATCTTTGAGTTGCTTCAATATATCATTTGGCTTTCAAATTCATTCAACCTTGACACTAATTTTTTCTATTAAATTTCCTTTGTAAATAACCAGATATGGGGCTGAAAAGATGGCTTAATGGCTTAGAGCACTTGCTGCTTTTTCAGAGAACTCAGGTTTGATTTCTAGTACCCACGTGGCAGTTCACAACTATGTGTAACTCCAGTTCCAGGGGATCTGTCTCCATCTTCTGACCCCCACACCATAAGTACCATTTATACACATAGTACACATATATACAATGCAGGAAAACACTCATACATATAAAACAAATAAGTAACACACACACACACACACACACACACACACACACACACACACACACTTTACCCTAGCCCTAACCCTACTAGATCCTTTCAAGATTATGGAATAGATATACTTTACCTTGCTTTGTTTTGTTTGCTAAATATAATTGAAAACCCCATCTATTATACACGAAACAAATGTAAGAGGACCGAGAAAGATAAGAAGATAGAAGATGATGTTGATGGTGATGGAGCTTTGGAGGCAGACTGGGCAGGGATTAGGACCCATATAATGGCGAACAGTATCCCGTGATCTGAATCAGACACTGGAGAACTAGCTATTTATTTCTGACAAGAGGTGTAGATAAAAACCTCTAACAAGGGAGTAATATACTCTTTAACCAAAATACTAGGAGAGGGGCAACTTGTTAAAGAAGAATGCCATTGGCTAGCACCTACTCTATTGTAGACAAACATCATAGATGAAAAGTGTTGCCTGCCCCCTCCAAGCAAACGCTGAATAGAGAGCCCAAGGGTCCTGTTTTTTTTCCAGACAGCAACTGAGAGAGATTGATCAATAAAGCTGCAAAGTGAAACAGACAAATCCACAATGGTAGTTGAGAACTTCAACACTCCTCCCTCAGTCATTGACAGAAGAGCTCCTTGACATAAAGCCTGCAAATAAAACCCAGCAACATGATCAACCCACAGAATCAAATAGATATTTATAGCAGACTCTTCCCATCAACAACGGAACACGCACATTTGTTTTTCTTGTCCATGGTACAGTGAACTACATCATGACCCATAAAACCAACCTCGAAAATGTAGAAACTGAAATCATATGGAGAGTGTTCTCTGAGCACAATGGACTCAGAACAGAAACCAGTATCAAGCTGAAAACAGAACAAGCTCCCAGTGCCTGAAAACTGAACAATATAATTCTAAATAACCCAGTAGTCAACAGCGTCTCAAGAGAAATAAGAAATACATCGAAGTGAAAACACCACATTGCACAATATACAGGGCACAATGAAGGCAGTGATGAAAGATAATTCTACAGTGTGAAGGCTCACATTAGGAAAGAGGAACAGCCAAATGACATCATCAAGATGGTGAAAGAAAGTAGCTTCACTTTGTCAGACAGAAGTATGATTGGCAGCTATCCACATATAACAAAACAAAACAAAACAAACAAAAAACCACCATGGAGACAATCAAAACACCATAGGCCTGAGTTATCTGGCACCCCATGTACCCCAGTGAAAATCTATGTTACAGAGTAGTAGGCAGAGCATAGCCTTCACTGTATCTTCCTCCCCATCTCCTCTTCCCCTACCCCAAGGCAACACACTGAAAGGGCTCTGCAGGGCTCTTGGTTTGCAGGCCTGTGAAAGAGAATCAGGAAGAATACCTAGATTTTCCATCCCTCTGAGGAGCTTCTTAGGAATGCTAGCTTGTTCCTACCTTATAAGAGATTTAGGATTTAGGATGAAATTGCTTTCCTAGGCCACTGGGACTTACATGACAAGACAAAGAGGTAAAGAAGCACAGAGAACCAGTGAGCAGATCTGGGGGAAGTACAATGCATTTGCCCCCAGAGGTACCTGATCACCACCACTCAGTACTAGCTAAGTGCTTGGAGCCCTAGACAGCCAATTCTAGGCCTCTTCTCTGACCAGAGCCTGAGATTACACAAAGGAAAGGAGAAGACCTCAAAGTGATTTTTTCCCAACAAGCACACGTCACTTCAGTGGTACCTGAGGGTTTAATCAGTGCTCCTTACAATACTGAGGGCCATCCCCAGCCTCTGTTCAGGGAGGTAGGCAATGAGCAACTTTGTATTTCTGCTGAGCAAGGGAATTACTTCACTATTCAGATCCATTTAACCTCCAGGCCTCCCCAGGATGCTCCAGTGACCCTGTCCAATTGAGGGCACCTTTGGTCAAGGGTACACTGTAGCTCACCAAGTCTGCAGGTGATCTGAAATCATACAAACAGTGTTACAGAAGGCAGGGGACATTCATATGAGACTGTCCTGAGTAATAAGTTTTGTATAAGATCCTGAAGTCACAAGTGACAATAAAAAATGAGCAAGTGGGATTACATTAAGGTATCTTCTATGTAGCAAAAGAAACAACTGAATGAGGAGACAAACTCTGGAGATGTTTGTAAACCTGAATCTACCATGGAATCGACATCCAAAGTATATGAAAAACTCTAGCAACTAAACAGAAGTAAAATGGTCCATTTAAAAAAGGACCCAAATAGATGTTTCTAGAAAGAAGAGATCTGACTGGCCAACAGATCCATGAGTCAAATGATAGACAGTAAGAAACAGAGAAAATAGAATTAAGATACATCTTTTAGAATAGTCATTAATAAAGACACTAGAGATGATGTGTTTTGGTAAGCATCTAGTAGAGAAAACCCTTCACATACTGTAGAAAGGAATGTAAATTAATTTATCTGTTTTGTAAAACAGTATGGAAAGCCCCTCCCACACACAAGCCAAAGGAAGTAGTATATGATGTAGCAATCTCACCTGTTAGTACTTACCACAAAGATTTAGAACCAATATGTTGAAGAAAGGCCTGGAGACCTGTGTTCACTGCAGAGTCCTTCAGCCAGTGCCAGAGGAGAGAAAGCTGTCTACAGAGTTAACAGGAATGTCCCCAACCCAGAGATCAATAAGAGTATCTGCAATCCAGGAAGTTCTAAGGTCACCAATCAGATTCAACTCAACCAAATCGACCTGAAGTCTTAGTATAATCAAACTCTGGAAGGGTAAGGATAAAGAGAAAAGGGAGCAGTAAGGTTGTCCAAGTTCACTGGCGGTAGACTCAGCAGAAACTTCATCAGCCAGGAGACAGTGACACAATATTTCCATACTGAAGTAGCAAACCTGTTGATCTAGTTTGATTTCTGCTTCGGTGATAGAACATTCTGACCAAAAGCCACTTAGAGGAGGAAAGAGCTTTATTTGGCTTTTTCTTCCAGGTCATAGTCCGTCAGTGAGGGAAGTCGGGTGGAAACACAAGCAAGAATTGGAAACAGATGCCATGGAGGAATTCTGTTTTCTGGTATGCTCAGGCTCATGCTTAGCTCCATTTCTTGTAGCCAGAGACCTCCTACCCAGTGAACGGTACTACCCACAGTGTTCTGGGCCTTCATCCGTCAACCACTAATCACAGCAACCCCTATAGATGTGCCCACAGGCTAGTATGATCTGGGCAATCTCTCAATTGAGATTTCTTTTTCAGGTGACTTGTCTAGGCTCAAGATGACAGTTATAGCTAACTAGGACACCTGTCAACTAAGAACACAATGCCAGCAAGGATACCTGTGGAAATTAGTTGAGAGACTAAACTTGAAACTTAAGAAATGCTAACTGGAGTTCTTTAGGCTAAAAGCAAGTGATTTTGATGAGTAAATTTATACATTAGGAAGTGTAGAAATTACTTACATGAGTAACTACAAATCCAAATTGTTCAAATTGTAAGCATGGTGCCTAACCATCTTTAGAAGGAGGACTGAAAAGCCAAAATGATTTTGTTAATATGGTCATATTAATGTTTAGAGATAAGCTGAGAGACCAAATCTTTTAAGTTCAGACTCTATTTTAGAAAACTTAAACTCAGACAAACTAACAGGCTGGTACCTAGCATTAGTTTCCAAGTTACCCCCAACAAAATTCGAGCTTAGCTCCAGTTTCTAAGCTTACCCCAAAAGACCAGGGTCTCCAAGTTAACCTAGACTTTTCTGGGCTAATTACCAACAAGCCTGCCCCCTGCCTGATGACCACCAATATAAAGGGAAACAGAAGTTAAGTTTTTGGGTTGACTCCCAGCACCAGCCAATTTTGCTAAAGGACATAGTAGCTCTCGAATTAGATGCTTGCCAGGCTAGAAATACTCATTCCCCACTTGCTGCTTTTTATAAAGCCTTACCCTGACAGATGTTGGGAGCTCCTCTCCACCAAAACCATCCTTCCTGTCTGAGCTAGCTCAAATAAAGGCCCTGCTGTGATTTGCTTTGGATCGGTTCCTGCCTTCTTTTTGGGGTTCGCTAACACTTCCCTGGCACTATAGAGCAATACTCAAAAATGCAAAATAGGACATCAAACTTTTAAAATGTAGAATGGAGCACAAATGTGTAATTTATTTTAGTATGTTTTTAATCAGTGCCTTAGTATTTTTATTAATGTATTTTACTTGTGTGATTTTATTAGTATATTTACTCTTTCTTTTTAAATTGTTAACATTAGAGTCAGGTTAATGTTAATTTCCAAGCAAAGATCTATTATATACAAATGAAAAATGATAAAGAAGGAATCAAAATATAGTAGACAAGTTGGAGAATCAAGTTATGTGCTCACCAACAGACAAGTGCACAACAAGAAAGCATGCAGCCTTAGGAGAAGCATTCTTCTCATCTGCTACAGCATGAATGGAATTAGAAATGTGCTAAGTGACATGAGCTGAGCAGAAAGAGGACTCCTGTATATGTAGATCCCAAAGTGGCTGGGCCCAGAAACAGAGTGGAGAGGTCATTAGCAGAGGCTTTGAGTAGAAGGGATGAGATGATTGTCACAGGATACGAGACCACAGTTAGATGGGAGGCTTCATTTACTCTCTGGTCTGTCTTCCTTCCTTCCTTCCCCTCCATCTTTTTCCTTCTTGAGTTTTGTTGTACATGGAGAGGGATATAGCTAATTATTGTACATTTTAGTATTGCAGGAACAGTGGATCTTCAATGTTATCCTGTATCAAATAGTTAAGGTACTAGATGGGTTGGCTGGATTTATTTGGCCTTTCACTTTGTGTGACAAAATCCTAATGCCATGTTGCTCTCCATAAATATGTACAGCTAGCATTTGTCAAATTAGAATTTAAAAAGAAGAGGAAGAAGAAAGAAAGAAGAAGAAAGGAAGGAAAGAAGGAAGGAAGAATGAATGAATGGATGAATGAAAGTAACAATCCAAGCTTCTACTTTGACAGCATAGGGTGCAGATTGAGGCCTGGTCTTCCTCTCACCTGTGCCTGTCTGGGGATGGCTTCTGTTCCAGGGGTGGCTCTTTCTTGTGGTACACTCTTCAAGAGGCACAGTCACTGTTGAACTTTCTAGAAATTATGCTGGGATGGAAAGTACCCGGTAAGATGCTGATGGCACCTCAGCAATTCTGTTCAGAGCCTGTTGTTGGGAATGACCCTGAAGAAACGGCAGCACTCCAGAGGACTTACTGGACACTGATGATCAAGACGATGAGGGAACTGAAAGCAACATTGGTAGCAAAACTAACAAATAGTCTGTCTGCAAAATGGTCCAAGCCACAATCTTGGTTTTCCTGAAATTAAGGAAAAATACAACAAATATTTAGGAATAAAGTCTGTTTTTTTTCCCTAGTGTGTAATATCAGAGCCCAGAAATAAAACAGAATACTCAGTAATGCGGAGACCTTTAATGTGACAACTGACTTTCATCACTGACTTCACTTTTTAACAAAAACCATTGAATTAAACAATGTGATAGCTCCACCTTTCAGCTTCTATTAGAAAGAATGTGTAGTGTGGTTTGATATAGGTTTCATTTTGAAGAACTGATAAAAAAATAAGCAAAAAGTGTGCATCAAATGTCAGCATATGAACACTTTATTATAGGCAGTGGAGAAATGAAAGATATGAAATATCTAGGAGAAAGGAAAGACCTTGATAGAAATGCAAGGAAAGCCTGGATTCACCGTCGATCAATGTGGAATAACCTGATTTATCTAGTATCTTAAGGCAGCTAGGGGTATGTTTCTGTAAGATACACACACACACACACACACTCACACTCACACACACTCACACACACACTCACACACTCACGCACACTCACACACACTCACACAACACACTCACACACTCACACACACACTCACACACACACTCACACACACACTCACACACTCACACACACTCACACACACACTCACACACTCACACACTCACACACACTCACACACTCACACACACACTCACACACACTCACACACTCACACACTCACACACACACTCACACACGCACACACACGCACACACACGCACACACTCACACACTCACACACTCACACTCACACACACACTCACACACACACTCACACACACACGCACACACACACACACACACACACACACACACGGCTATGAGGGTGAGTCCTAACTAACAAGCTCTACTGACTGTAACAAGTCTCTCATATCCTGTAGCCTTACTTGAATTTTACTTCAACTATTGTGTCATTTTAAGAATCTGAAAACTAGTAAAGGACCATGACTCTCCGGGTTTGCAGCACGGAAGAACCTTTGAGTCTGATGGTGACAGGAGGAAGTTTGCTGCACTGAGCTGAGAACCGCAGTTCTGGGAGAAGAGACTTGGCAGGGGTGACAACTGTCTGAGGAATGTATCTGCTGCTGCCTTGCAGGGAGGGAGCTGGGATCTATGGGCTGGTCTCCCAGTGCTACTGATGAGGGAAACCTTTGAGAACATGGAGGACAAGGAAGCTTTGTAGGTCCAGAATCGATTCCAGAGCAGAGAGTATTCAATGTACTTTTCCCCGAGATCTTCACGTAATTACAACGATCAGCCAAATATATATTTTAAAAGAAGTATCTTTGGGTTACCTAGGCAAATCAGCTATTTGTGAGGATCAAATCTGTAGGGATTTGAATTATGTTTTAAGAAGTAAAATATTTGAAAATAATTGCCTTTTATACTTGAATGGCTGCCTTCAATTTTTGTGCTAGGTGATTATGGAAAGACCACAAAGTGATGGTGAACATCAGTTTGGGTTTGAAAACATATCCTAGTGTTTGACTTGCCTCAGCGTTTTCCTTATTGGGTGACCTTGGGCAACTTACAGAACCTCAATGAGTTTCTGTTTACCCATGTGCAAAATAGATGTGATAATTCCTCCTTCTTAGAATGGTTGTGTAGTTACAAGAACGAAATGAAAGATGCGTGTGAAGGCACCTGGTAGGCACTCAATACATTCTGATTGAATTTGAATCACAAATTCCAAATTAGTGGCTTCCAAATTCATGAGGTAAGGCCACAAGTTAAAATTAAGAGTGAATTTTTAAAAGGAGAAGAAAGTCTGTGTTTAGCCTGTTAATGTCATCTATCACTCAATCAACAATTATGATAATATGATCAGCAAACTGTTCTCTATTGATGGATCTTTCACTATGTTTTGATTACAAATGTGAAGTCTTATCAGGATTCAGATCCTATTAAGAATTCCATAATTTTCTTAATTATCTCATAATCTGCTTTGAGAGAGAGAGAGAGAGAGAGAGAGAAGGAAGGATCAAGCTGTTTGCTGTAGGTTGTTGTTGGCTTCACTGGTTACACCAAGAATTTGAACGTCACCTCTTTAATTTGAAGGATGAGAGTGACTGGCAAACAGCAGCTCTAAGGCAGCCTGAGGTACATCTTTTTTTGCAGCCCCTCACAAATAGGTTGCCATGGTAATGTTGACAATCACAAACTCTTAATAGCAACAGCTGAGGGTGTGGGAGAAACATAAATTTCGCAGGTAGAGTTTGCATCCAGAGACACTTTAATTCCTACATCAGTAGCCCCGTTTCCTTTTTAGTCACAGGCTCAGACTCGATGATTATAAACGTTTATCAATTATAGCAATCTTTGTTTCTATTAATTATCCTTTTATTGGCACACTTTTCAAGAACAAGCCAGCTGTACACTCCTAATAGGCAGGTGCATTTTAAATATAAGAACTACCCTGCTGGGTCAGAGCTACAGTCTTTGATTTTTGCCAATGACAGAAGCCTCTAGAACTGTATCAGTTCCCTGTCTAAAGAAATTTTAAGATGGCTAAAGATTGCTTTAGCTAGGATTAAAACAAAAACAAACCAAAAGCTAAGGCAGCAGGGCTAGCCTGGGTGCCTAACACCGTTAGAAGCAAAGCATTTCCTCCTCCTTGACCCTCATCTACAGAGTCTTGTGACTTTATGACTACAGACTCCACAAAAGCAGGTTCTTCCTCAGCATTGTATGGTACCAGCTCCTTTACACCAGTAACAGTGCTCACCACATAGTAGATACTGTAAAGCTTGGTGTTTTGGTGGGTGTGGGTCAGCAGATGTTTTTATAAAAACCCAGGTAGGTCTGGGAGTAGGGTTTTGTGGCAGTGCTTGCCTAGTATTTTGGGAGGTCTTGGGTTCAATTTTAATAAAAGGAAGAAAGGAAGGAAGGAAGGAAGGAAGGAAAGGGGGAAAGAGCCAGGGAATAAATACTTTAATATTCAGGTTGTAAAGTTTCTGACACAACAAGCCCACTCTGCTATTGAGTGAAAGCAGACTTTGATGTGGAAATGAAAGGGCGTGGCTGAGTCCAATAAAGCTTTATTTACAAAGACAGGTAAGTACTGGGGTTCACTCCTGGACAATGTTTTACTAACCCTTCGTGTCAGCCTCAGTTCAGAGTATGGACCCTTCAGCTGGAACACTCATATCTCTGTCTTGGCACTGTAGCTCATTATCTGTGACACAGGCTCAAGGAACAAGGAGGGAGTTGATAATGAATGAGATTTCATGGGTGAACACACACACACACACACACACACACATGCACAAAAACACACACAAACTACCTTGTATTACTATGTTTTCTGAATGAGTAATTCAGAAAATTTAAGATGGTGATGGATTTGCTATCCCTAGGTAATATTTAAACAAATAGACAAAAGAAAATGGGGACAACAGCCAGGCATTATGACACATATCTTAATCTCAGCAATCAGGAGGCAGGAGCAGATGAAAATCTGAGAGTTCAAGGACAGCCTGGATTACGTAATGACATAGTGAGTCCTAGGACAGCCAAAGGTATGTAGAGAGACCCTGTATCAAAACAAACAAACAAATGAACAAACAAAACAACATAAAACACAAAACACTCAAGCTAACAAAAATGCAGAAGGGCTTATCTGAGTGCCCACCATTGTTAGAAGCAAGGTTTGTCCTCTTTGACAGCTACACACAGTCCTGTAAGCTCATGAGTATACACACCATGAGAGCAGATTCTTCCCTCAGATTGTTTGATACCAGATTCTTTATGCTTGGAACAGTGGTTGGCACTTTGTAGATACATGAACAAATAATTGTTTAAAACTGAAAAATAAGTAGTTTAAAAATGAATAATATTTTAATTTCTTTAACGATAGTCAGAGAAGCTGAGAAATACCAACTGTGAAATTGCAGTCTCTGGATAAAGAGTTAGAATATCCATAGCCCTGCTTGTCACTTTATTCTCTTCTCGTTGCACACTACTAGAGTCTGAGAGTAGATTTAAGGTAACTGGGGAAATGGCAAGCGAAGTGTTTGTTGATTCTGCCCGAAGACCAGGCGTTCAGATCTACAGCACCCATGTGGAAAGCTGGGCATGGTAGTACACGCACATAGCCCCGAGTAAGCTTCAGATTCAGTGAAAGACCCCGTCTCAAAAATAAGGTAGAGAATGATAAAGAAAGACACCAGGTGTTGCTGTCTGGCCTTCACCTGCACAAGTGTGAGGCATGCGCGCGCATGTGCATGCACACACACAAACACACATACACACACACACACACACACACACACACACACAGCCTATGATAAAAGCCACTGCTTTGAATCCTAACTTGAAATACTTAGTAACAGAAAAGGAAGAAAATAATGAAGGAAAAATGACTCAGCCACAGAGTACTCACCTAGTCACACACAGGAGTCCTTGGGTGCTGTCTCCAGTACTGCTTGACAAACAGACAATAGTCCATGGTGCTGTTGTTCACCATCTCATCCTAAAACCCACAAGGCTCTTCAAGCAGGAGGGCAAAGCAATTGTGACCTTAGGTTACATAGAAACAAGTTCAAGCCACACTACAAATTAGGAGGTCAGGTGTAAATCTGGCATAGGATGTATTCGTTGTGTATACATTGTTTTTAACATTGAAGTGTATGTGTATGTGTGAACTCACACATATATGCCTTGCCTTACACTCTACATATGTGTATGTATGCAGATGGTCCTATGATTCACACATTATTACATGTAGGCTTCCTGGCTGCCTTCGAAGCATCCTTCTGTCTGTCCCACTCATCCTGTAAAAAGCCGAGATGAATATCGTAGGTTACCACAGCTCTTCGCTGTTGAGTCTCTTGCTTTCTCCATCTGTTCTCTACATAGTAGTCATCCATGTGACCTCCTTAAGATGTATATCAGCTCTTGCCACTTCCTTGCATCCCATGGCAGGAACATTAAATCCAAGCTCCCGTACCTCACATGGTGTCCAATTTTCAGTGTCTCCCTAGCCGCTCTCTTCATTCATGCTTCTGCTTCAGCTCCCATCAGCTGAGATTTCTTTCTAGTGTTTGGACATTTCTCCCTCAGCCCTCCTGGGCCTGGTCTCAGTTGCACTGCCTTGGACTGAGCCCCTCCCAGAGTCTTGCCTTGCTGGCTTCTTAGTCTGAGATTCCTGTGCCTAAACTGGCACCTAGTATACGCAAGAGGTGCTAATGAGGTATAGACCTCCAGGCAGGATGAGCTATGTTATTGGCAGATCCTGGTGCAAATAAAAATTCAGGTTATCTTGTGCAAGAATTTATGCACAATTTTAAGACAGCAGCAGTAGACCATTAGACCAAGAGCCTTTTCAAAGTCACATAGCCCTGTCTCCAGGCACTTTATGACATTTCTCTAGACTCAAACTCCTCTTATGTAAGACAATAGAGTCCAATCCCCTTCATGACATACATATGGGCCATATAAGAGTTTCCATGAGCCAGGACATTGCAGCAGTACAATGGCTACAGACTGCACTCTGTGCAAGGCATTACTCTAAGTCCAGCTTCCCCTATGTAAGACAAAGTGTGTGGAACACCAGTTTTCTAGCTCTCTTTCTCTCTGAATACCCTCCCTAGTAACTCTCCCAAGTGACTAACCCAACAGTATCAAATAGGACTGGGATGTGGGTGTTGCTTGCAAATTATTTTGACACATTCAAGGTATGGACCGACAGCATATTTGGCTGAAAGGAATGTGTCAAACAGAGTTAGCTGTTATGAAAACTGGCTTGACAATAGCTAAATCATGTCACCCTTCTGAGTCTACCACTGACACTGGAATGATAAATAATACCTGCCACCCACCCTTCTGACAAGAGCAAGGCAAGCTTGAATTGGATTAGGAAGAAGGCAGTTGAAAACTTTGATTTTCTTAGAGAGAGGGGATCTGTAGGCACTGCTCGCCAGAATCTGTGCATATTGTCAGTCACCCTGTTTACTTAGTCTGTGTGCTCTGGTTACTGCATGCATTGTGTAACAAATCAATTGCACCTTGAATGGAAACTCTTCACAGATGCTCACAGTTTGATTTATTTTTGTGGTACAGCCAGCAATTCAAGTTAGTTTAGAAAGGCAGGGAGGAAGAGAAGCATGCATTTACATTTATATTGTGGTCCCCAGGGTTCTGTGAAGCCCTATGGATGGTGGGACACGGCCTGCTTCCCCTGTAGGGAGAGACTCAGCTCCTTGGCTGCAGGGAGAGCCCTGACTAGTGAAGATTTGGAGTCTGGTTTTTATCAGTAGTTTCTCTTTGGCAGTAAAAGCTAAAATGAAGTAGTGTAATACACACACACACACACACACACACACACACACACTTAGCATCTTATTCTGAGAAGTTACAAGGGTCATGAAGGCTCTAAATGGGACAAGTGGCCAAGCCTCTCCAAGTGTCAAGTGTCCCTGTCTTTATGATGTAGTTAGAATAGCTAGCTTCTCCTTGGCCCTCCAAATTGGCTCTCCTTTTTTTTAAAAGAATAATAACTTCTCCTAAAGTAGGCTATTGAGGTTTCTGCTCCTTTTCAGGCTGGCCAATGGGCAGCACCTGCCCTCTTCTGGGATAGCAAAAGAAAGAAATTTTATGGTATTTTCTTCCCAAGCTTCCCTTGAAGGTGTTGCCTTGGGTTGGCTATGAATTTGTCCAAACCAGTTCTGATCAACTAATGAGACCAGGTTTAGATAACACAGTGCAGGCCCAGGGATGACAACAGAGCCTAGGTCCCTATGCTCTTATAAATTGCATTATTTAAATAAGCCCTTTTAACATTTTAATCTTGAGCTCGCTGTTTGTTCTCTGTTGGGATCCTAGTATATACACAAATAATCACAGTAGCTATATCCCGTGGACGGTGTCTGGGTTAAATGTGCTTACATCACTATAAAATGCTTAGGATAGAACAGAGACTTGGGGCGCATAATTGCCTAAGGTTACACCATATTGTCAACCATCTGGGAAGCATGAATTATGACCCTTACCTGTCCAAGGTTCAATTAGAAAGCTCTAGGGCTCTGGGCTCTGCCAGTTAGAACATTCTATGATTCCTCTCCCTTCATCATGACGTCCCAGGCCAGTTACTGTGACTCACAGTTGGCCTGGCGTGAGGAACGTTTTCTCCATGACTTTCCAGATCACCTGCTATGTGGTCATGATGCTTGTATATCAAGTTTTGTTGCTTTTATTATTGTTCTACAATTCTCTGCATACTTAGCACTACTCTTTATTGTCCCTCACCACAGGGGCGAGCTCTCCCCCCCCCCCCCCCGATATGGTACTTACCTGTGGCTTCCCTGGGAAACCAACCTAGAAGAGACAATAAAAGGTCTGAGCCTGGGAAACAGCATAAGCCAACATGAACCTTGTTCACACCATATCTAAAGCCCTTTCTACCAATGGATTTCCTCAACGATGCCAACAAATGACTTTCTTACTTGTTGGATTTTCCATCACTCAAAAAAAGCCAACCCAAAGCTTCCTTTCTGATATGCATGGGTGGCATTTAGATTTGAAGCCAAGTCTTTTCTGTCTCTAAAAATTGACATTTTATCCACTCATTTTCCTCATCATTTGATTTTTATAAATCAAGCCACACCTCATTTTCCTTCAGATGAGTTTTTTTTTCCTCCTGATGCACTTTGTGATGTTGGTTTCATGAAGAAAGCTGAGCCTGTGCTAGGATCTCACACGGTCCTGACTTGGAGCAAGTTACCCATAACCCCCTTCTTTCCCTCTGTGCAGTTGGAGATTGGACAGGACAAGTCATTTCTGCTTCTAATATTTTGTGGGCACTCCCACGTATGACAGAACCAGTCTCTGAACTAGAACAGCCACTTTAGTCAAAGGCTACTCTAAGTTTGTGTCAATTAATAAAAATAATGGAGGAAACCTATTTGTTAACGTGGAGATATGGGTCATTTTGTCTACCTCATATTAATTTCCTTTAATTCAAGATTCCTGAAATAGCTTTGCTTCACATTTTAGTGATTTAGCTCAAACTCTCTGATCATGTTTCTGAATTCTCTTCCATCTGAAAGGTTCATCTCCATGGAAGTAAAGGATAGGCAACTTGAGGACAGGGTCTGCTCTAAGGGTTTGAGTTTTTACCTCAACTTGTCCCCTGAAAGATTCTCGGGGGTCTCTAAAATACAGTCCCTTTCTTTTCACCATTATCTCTCCTCTTGTTCTCACCTCTGTGAATACACATTTGCTCAGTTAGCCAAAGTAGAAACCAAAGAATCTTGGCTCCTGCTTCCTCAGTCCAAGGGATCCGTCTTTGCCATGGTTTTCAGTCCTTCAGTTCTTCATCTAAGCTTCTGTGATAAAAGGGCACAATCTGGGAGGGTGTAAGGCAGCAAATGCTAATTTTTTTATATGTCAGGTGTTTAGAAGGTCAAAACCAAGATGTTAGTGAGGTTGATTCCTTCAGGACTTTCTGAGCTACAGCGGTTCCTTGATTCTCCTGTAGGTCTGTGTGGTGACTGCCTGTTCTTGCTGTTCCTTGGCTAGTGGGTACCTCACTCCTTTGCTCTCATCTCCACAGGTACTTCTGTGTTTCTTTGTACTCTCTCACATTTCTCGAGAAACTCTCATTACATTTTGATCCCATCCAGAGCTGGCATTTGGATCCTTCCCTTAATTCCACCCTCAAAGACTTTCTTAATAACATTATAGTTTGAGTTTGTTGGTAAACACTAATTTTGTGTGGGAGATACAGTTAAACCCGCTACAAAACCTTTCTCTCCATGATCACACTGTGAATTCCAACCCTTCCTATAACAGACTGCTCCTGCCCCTCAACAGTAATTTTTTGCCTTCCCCATGACAGAGGGGTGATCTTCAAGCTGTAGTTGAGCTAAAATAGGTTCTTGAGATGTTGGAGGCAAGAACTCCTGGCTGACTATCCTCATTCATCCCCTCTTTCTGATTACAGAGTCCTGATGGTTAAGGACAGTGATGGCCCAGCTACATCTCTACTTAGCAGAATCTGCAGCAGCTTTGGCCTTCGTAAGAGACACAAGGCATAGTTTGGCCAATTAAAAATAAATGGACTTCTCAGAGAGGTAAGCAGATCTGCCTGGTACAAACTTGTATGCCTTTCTTTTCTTTCTGCTGGGTATAAAGACAAGATGCTGAAGGTATGTTCATCATTTGTGACACCAAGGGTCAAGCCCATATTCAGAGAGGCTCTATGGAGCAGTGAGAGTTCCCTAAATCCTTCCAGGGTCTGTGATCTCTACACCGGCCCTAAGTAGCATATCTTAGATATACATTGTATGCATCACGAGTCTATGTCTTTGTTATTTATACTATAGGTCTCCAATTTAAGAGTCCCCTTTTCCAATTCTTTCCTTTTGAGCAACAATGCCTTGGACAATGTCAATTGAGCATGTGGTAAACGTTGGAATAATGTAATGAAGACAGGAAAAGCACATTGAGACACACTGTCAGCAGTCAGTGCACTGAGCATAGCTATAACTTAGAGAAAAGTATAAATCAAGACTGTGGGTTTTCAGAGGAGAGAGCGGAGTAACAGTGGGTGTGATACTAGAGTCTTTTATTCCAGAGAGCTGAGCTGAGCCTCAGCAGCAGGACCAATATGACTCAAAGATTAAAGATGGGAAAGCATGGAACAGAGCTCAGCCTTGACAAAAGGAAGGAAATAAGAGAGATAAACCTGGAAATGTGAGGTGGTTCACCTCAGGGAGACCTTTGAATGACAAGCCCTCTGTTGCTCTGTCAGTCTTGTTATCTGGATCATAGGTTACTCCAGATGGCCTCCAATGGCTTGACTTGACGAAATTTCCAAGTGTGATTTTTAAACTCTGTGATGGTGAGAAGCAATGTTCATTCAACAGGATCGATACTCGCCAATTTGAATTTTAATCTTGTCTTGGGTACAATCCTCTCCCGTGGGTGCTATATTATGAATATACAACAAAGATGCCTCCTAGACTCCACATAGCCACAGGTGTGCATAATTGACACTTTTCAGTGTACTGTGGGTCTGAGCAATGATGGTAAGCAGGTTAGACATAGTACAACTATTTGTGACTTAAGATCTTTTCAGTCTATAGTGGGCTGGTTGAGACATAATGCATCATTCCTGGAAGGCCTTGAGTCATTCCTCTCTACTATCTGCTCTCTACTTTCCCTTTAATAGCAGAACATTTTATTGTTGCCAGGCACTTCACAGCCTCTTTTGCAGCCAGGTGTGCTGTGTGAATAAGTCCTGGTCATTGACGCAGAAATCAAAAAGTCACGTGGGCTTTAGGAAGGATTAACATGTCCCTCTCTGCCTTTTCCACCATTCACTGAGAGAGTAAGGACTTAAGCTCAGGAATCAAATAGCCATGGTAGACCACTGCCTGTCATGCATGTCTTTGAATAAGGATGCCAAGAACCTGGTTTCAGATAGCCAGAGCAGTCTTAAAGTCACTTTCTACACAACAGTGGATGGCATCCTTTTCCTTTAAGACATTGTTACTTGTTATTTCCTTTATTTCATTGAACTTTGCTTAGGACATATGTCACTCAAGTACAGTGCTACGAGAACTGGGTGAAGAAATGTGAATCATTCATAGGGCTGTTAGTCCAAGGCTTGTTCCTCATGCTGTTTCTCTTTACTTTTCAAAACTACAACTACATAGAGTGAGACTCACTTTCCCAGTCATCCTCGCTTCTTTGCTGCCCTTTCATAAAGTCATTTTCTGTTTTAAGAATTTGTTATAGCCCACTGCTACGGGGAGATAAGCCAGGAAGTAAGAGACAATGTACATGGATTGTGTTAAAGCTGTGATGAGTTATTATTGATGCATAACAATTTTTCCCCAAGTCTGGCTGCTTAACACAAAGAACATTTACTGGGCCCCAGTTTCTGTGTGTGAGGAACACAGACATGGGTTCCTTGGGGGCTTCTGGCTGGGGTGATATATTGTAAGGTTGAGTCATCCTGTCTATAGTTGGGGCTGCTGTCATTTCCATGCTCATATGGTAGGCGGGAGGCTCACTATGTGGCTGTTGACAAGCCTCTGAGAATCTGTTAAGTTTCCTTGGGTGGTTGCTGCAGGCATTCGTTGTGACACCACATGGACTTCTCCACAGACTGCCTGAGTGTCCACATGATGTGACAATAGTGAACTGAAAGGGGGGGAAGGGAAGAGACCGATTCAGAAGCTACAGTCTAATTATTACCTAATTTTGGAAACGGCATCCTATCACTTATGCCATATGCTATCTGCTGCAAGCTGCCAGTAAGTCTGGCCCACACTCAAAGGGTGGATATTCCACAAGACATGAGTATCAGGAGGGGGCATCATTAGGGGTTCCTTGGAAGTGGCCCATCATTTGTGCACCTGTTAAATGTTTTAATTCCTGGAGATAGCATTTCTTTATATATCCTGATATATATATCTATATCTCCATATATTACACCTGTTATATGGTGTATTAGTTGCTTTTATGTTGCTATGACAAAACACCATGACAAAGAAAACGTATAGAAGGGTTTCTTTTGGCTTCTGGTTCCAGGGGAGTAAGAGTTCATCACCATCAGAGTAGATAGGCATGCCACTGGAGCAGGAAGCTGAGAGCTCACACCCTGAGTCACATGCATAAAAGCTTGAAGCAGAGAGACAGCCAACAAAATGGTATGTCTTTAAACACTTACTGCCTGCCTCCAGGGTCATACTTCTTCCACGAAGGCCATACCTCCTAAAAGTCCCCAGTAGCACCAACAACTGGAGACTAAGTACATGAGCCTACAGGGGTCATTCTCCTTCAAACAACCATAGATGGGTTATTTTTTCTGAGTTGTCCACCCGGCGATATGTTAATTTAAGTATCAATATTCAGTGAGCATCTACTCGCTGCTAGCTATATGCAATGGACTGGATATAGAACAGTAAATAAAATAGGTAGTTTATCTCACTGACAGCCCCTTCTCCGATATAAGCAATAGGAGATTGTCACATATTTTTACTTTGTTCCTTCAGTCTTGGTCGCCTGTCCCTCTAGATAATCACTAAGGGGTCACTTGAACTGATGGAGCAAGATCCTTTCTACTACATCTTATGAGGAAAGTAGTGGGAAAGGGATGGAAGGGAGAGAATTTTCTAGAACAGGCTTGGTTTCCAGTACCAGTTCCACCTGCTTCTGTTTACATGCAGTTATGCACCCTGCTTATCCCAAACCAATTTCCCCAATCAATGAGTGAAAATAAACCTAGTGTAAGATCTCAGTATTGTAAGAGTTAAATAACAAAATGTATGTGAAATATACAATGCAGACGGTGGCACACAGCAGATGGTCAAAGGATACTACTGATTCAAAAACATGACTTCATGGTGACTTTCAATGATGGCATGTGCTTGCATGTAGGAATAACATTTGAAAGGAATTTTTCCACAGATAATCCACTCCATCAAATTGTTTACATGCTACCTCAAGTCCTTCTGTGAAAAAAGCGAAGCTGCGAATAAATAAATTAACTAATGAAGAAAAGGGGATCTGCATTTGGACTTTGTGCAACAGTAATCCTTTTTGCAATTGAGACATAATCTTTAGGTAAACAGAAAATATAGAATACGTTCAGACTAACAGTGTTCAGTCAAAATGGTCAAATATTTAGCGTCCCTGATGTAAGTGGTAGCCAGCCCTCAGCACCCTGTAGAACATGCTCTTCCCTTGTAGCAAGCTTTCTGGCTTCTAAACGTGCACCTAGCCGTTCCAGTACTTCATGTTTAAATATATTTGGTACTTTTCACACATGTGTACATACTGAGAGTAATGAACAGCAGTTTTAAAAACATGTTTAGAAATGCCAATTTCCAGATGGATTTGTTTTGCTACCAAGTTAGTTAACACTTGATTCATGAAATAGTGAGCAGAAAGGAGATGAGGAGTGGGTACTTAGACCCAAACAGGGTGAAACCTGCCAAGGAACGGAGGGCCAAAAAGAACTGAGAAAATGAAGTAAGTACTCAAATGATCTCCTCAAGACATCTCATCAGAGCGATGGAGAGGAAGGAAGGCGAGAATTGAGAGCATACAAGCTGGAGGCTGACTCTTAACTCTTTCAACACTAGAGTGCAGAAGAAAACCATAATTTGTTTCTCAATGAGACTGCTTGCTTCGTTATTCAATGACTAAATGTGGGCAGGAGAACAAAGGCTTTCATCTATTACCCTTCCTTCCTTCCTTCCTTTCTTTTAAATCTCTCACAAAAGGCATAACCCAAGAACATCTGAAGGAGTTGAGAGGGAATTTCTCCACTATGTAAATATGCTCTGGTTTAATTTGGAAAATATACAGATGCTGTCTTTGCAGTTACTTATAAGCTGACTTTCTGTATGAGATGGTCAAGATGTAACACTGAAATATAAAATGGATGAAGTGTCATAGCTAGTCTAGGCTGATAGACTTTGTGTCAATGCCATATCTGTTGGCCACTGGACAGTGTTGTAGATGGCCATTCTGCACTTTGCTTCTCATTCTCAGAAGCAGTGCCTGCCCCGAGCTCAATAATTCCGAGATAGAGAAAACCAAACCAAACATCTCTGTTCTCCTAAGTTTTCAGTGGTTGTATAAGGTGCTTTTCTCACTGCTGTGATCAGTTATCCCAGATAAAGCATCTCCAGGGAGGAAGGGTTTATTCATCAGGCACCCTGATGATACAGCACATCATGCCTGGAAGGTGGGGTGGCTGGTCACATTGAGACCACGGTCAGGAAGCAGACAATAAAACACTAGTGTGGTCTGCTTACTTCTCCTTTTGTTCAGTCTGGGATTTCAGCCCAGGAAAGGGTGCTGCCCACATCTGGGTGGGCCTTTCCATCTCATTTAGCCCAATCTAGAATCTCCCTCAAAGACTTGACTAGAAATTGTCTCCTAGATTATTCTAAATCCTGTCAAGTTGACAATATTAACCATCACACTGGGGAAGATAGATAATAAAATAAATGTATGAACTGTGGTAACAGTTCTTTAGGATCAATGCTAAACGGCAAAATTAATTTCTGCCATCCGTTTAATTTGATGAAATGAATATTCATAGCGTCTGTACTTATCTGCCTCCCCCTGGCAAATGAAAAATCGTTATACCAATAACCCCAACAACTTTTGACGTGTCTAGCCTTGTGATTTTTATGGGTGTATAGACTTAATATAGTTCTTTCTAATTAATGATGATTTTACAGTTTTTATTACACCCCCCCGTGTGTGTGTGTGTGTGTGTGTGTGTGTGTGTGTGTGTGTGTGCAACAATTAATGCACCATGGTCATGGCATGAGCATGCCTGAACACACACACACACACATACACACACACCTAATTAATAGTGATTTTGAGACTCTCTTCATAACTTAGTAATATTTCTCATATTACACCTTGCCTGTTCATATCCTTCATTCATTTTCCCATGGAGATTGACATCAAATTGTTAACATTATTATTCCTATTTTAAACAGGATCTCACGGTGTAGCTCTGGCTGTCCTAGTACTTTCTTTATAGACAGCCTGGCCTTGACCTTACAAAGATCTGCCTGCCCACTGAGTTCTGGGGTTAAAGGTATGTCCTGTTACACCTGGGGAAAAAACATTATTATTGATTGGAAGGAACTCTTCTTCTATTCTATATATTTCCAACATGCTATATATTAGTCAAATGTAACTTTTCAATGCTTGAAGTATGGCTAATGTAAATGGAGACATGCCATGAACATAAAACATGCATATAAACTTGTAGATTTAAGATTTGAAAGATGTCAAAGATTTGAGCAATGTGTTTTATAAGAAACAAATTGAAAAGAGTGATCAAAAGAATCCATTTTTAAAATGAACAATCCACTTCCCTTCCTTTTATAGTGCATCTGAAAGTGTGACTTACATTCCATCCATTCTGTGTACATGGGTAGACACTCCAAGCGTCTCCTGAGCTGTCAGCCCCATTCACTCTGTTTACGTGACCTGTAATTGCATCCATCCATTTGTTCTGAGTGGTGTTTTTGAAGTTTTGCTGAGGAGTTCTTTATTTATGCTTAGGTCACAGAGATATTTTCCCTGTCACTTTGATTGCATTAACATTTGCATTCTTTATATATGGTGAATCACACCAGGATTCAGTTGTTCTTTTCCTTTTTGTTTTTGTGCCAATGATTGAACTCAGGTTCTCCCATGCTAAACACATGCTCTACCTCTGAAGCCACCATATCCAAGGATACATTTGTATTCATCTCTGAATTCAGTCTTCCTCTTCTCCGTGTGATGAACCAGTTTTCTCAACACTATCTACTGAGTTTTTATCTTTGTCTCATTGATTTGTGCTGTTCCTTTGGTGGCTTGTTATTTGGTGTTAATGTCCCCTACATAAAATGAAATCTAATTAGCCAACAGGATTAAACATTTGGGAGCTATCACAGAAAGCTTGGATTTCTGGTATTGAAAACCCGTAGGCTCAGGCAGTGTGGGGTCAGCATCTGGCTTTGAACAGAGATAGTTTCTTCAAAGGGCCAGGAGTTCATCTTTATCCAAATGTCCTCAGCAGTTTCCAGGGTCTCTGAACGCTGAAGCTAGGGGTCAATAGCCATTATTTTATGGCATAAGTATTGTGATTTTTCTCACAGTAGAGTTTGGATGGAATAGATTGGTGTTACCCTTGTGTCTCAACAGCCAGGAAAAGGGAGACTGCAGGATTTGACCTCTTTTATTTACTTTGCTAGTTCCACATACACATCATATTTATATATTTTTAAAGATTCATTCTTGTTCGTGTCTCTATGAGTGTATGACACTAGGTGCAAGTGCCTACAAAGGCCAGAAGATGGTGTCAGATCCACTAGAACTGGAGTTAGGAGTAGTTATGAGCCACATACGCTTCTGGTGGATGCTGGAAATGGAACTTGGGTTCTCTGGAAGGACAGCAAATGTTCTTAGCAGAGCATTCTCTCCAGCCTTAGAGGATGATGTTTTTAATAATATATAAAACACTTTTTTGGCATGATTTTTATGTCATATTTTTTACATTACAATTTTTGTGGAATTCTGTATCAGAGTAGAGGTGGGCAAGGCTCACATCATGGTTGACGCGTAAACTGAACAACTGAACAAGGCTTTGTGTTTAGAGAGTCCTATGTTCCGTTTAAATGACCGCTGTCATCATCTGATGTCCTTAAAAACACTGCATCTGACCTGTTCTATCAGGACATCGAAGTGGGTGGAGTATGGCATAAACACAGTAGGCACAGTATTAGATCTGTCTGTCTGCCTTCCTTCCTTCCCTCCTTCCTTCCCTCCTTCCTTTCCTCTTTGTTTCTTTCTTTGTTTCTTTGTTTCTTTGTTTCTTTCTTCTTTTCATATAGAGTTAAGTGATGTCACAGGAGAATGGATTCTAGCTGACCCACCATGGATGGGAGTTAGCAAGACTCAAACCTATCACTGTCTCTGAGCCAGCAGGGGCTGAGAAGCCATACTTCTCATGTACACCAGACTCTGTTCCCATCTCGGAGAAGGCAATGAGATTCTGTGAACCACAAGTGTTCCAGGAAGTCTGTCACATCTTTCCCTATTTCTGTTCTTGGTCTGTGGTGGCCAGCCCCTTAATACTGAAATGTGGGGTGTGGGTGTGGGGTGTGGAGTGAGGAGTACCAGTGTGGAAGGAAGAAAAGAAGGGTAGAGGAAAGATGAACCAGCTTTTAACTCCGGGCATGAGTTAACGTCTTAACTCATGTGGAAACCAACATATGTACATCAATAGAGAAGGGACAACAGAGGCGGTTTTGAGCAAGATTTTTATTGTTCTTGTAAGAATAAAACTCATGCATGAGCTACAAAATTGGATAATTTCAGTGATTTTTAATATAAATTAAATGCTCTTTTGTTTATACTGGTCTGTGTTGTCCAATATCAAGATAAATGGTGCAATAAATGCTAATAATTAAAGCTTAAAATTTGTCTTTACCACAAATGACATTAAAAGGCAAATTAAAAACATTGAGACAAATCAGAACAGAAATCTCAGAAGGAAAGGAAAGAGCTTCACGTTTTTCATACTGCCAGGGCGGGGTGTGTTTGTTAATGGGCGGCTTTGAAATGAGAATTAGTGAGTGGAAAGTCATGAGTTCACAGGCAAGGGTGACTCCAAGATGTGGCACGATTTCAGCTTAGGTTCCAGTCTGACAAGGGTGGTGGGTTAGAGTTACCAGGGACAGGAAGGGTGGGAAATGACAGGGACATAAATCGAGCAGTAACAGGAGGTGGGGGTTCACTGAGGTCTGATTAAGAAATTTCCAAGCCAGGCATCAACTCCCCTCTCTAGCAGCTGGTGTCAGGCCATGTGCCCCACCCCTTCACCAGGTTTTTTTTTTTTTTTTTTTTTTTGTTTCTGGTTTTAGGTTAGAAAAAACAAGTTGTTCAGATGAGGGATCTTTCTTGAATTTACCAATTTACAAATGTCCCCAGCACAGGTCGATTTTTATGCCTCCTTGACTTTTGTGTCACTCTCTTTATATTTCTTGTATCTATTCTGTTACAGCAAAAGGCTTCAAGGTTTTATTTTACACTGGATGCTGCAACCTACATAGCTACCTGTGGAAGGTAGAAAAGTTCCAAATTTCCTGCTAGTCTGTTTCTATCAAGTGTCCAGAGCTATAGATAGAGTCCTAAGCCTCTTATGATCTAGTCAACATTCTGCTTGGATTTCCTCCTCTCTCCCTCTCCCCTTCCCCTCCTCCTCTCCCCTCCCCTTCAATTCCCTCTCCCCCTCCCCCTCTACCCTCCCTCTCTTCCCCCTCTCTCCCCTCCCCTTCCTCTTCGTCTCCCCTCACTCCCCCTCCCTCTCCCTTCCCTCCCTTCCTTCCTTCCTTCCTCCCTCCCTTCCTTCCTTCCTTCCTTCCTTCCTTCTTTCCTTTCCTTCCAACAAGAAGAAATGTGAGTCCCATAGGGCAGAGGTTTGGGCTACAGTGTACAGGTACAGTGTACAGTGTACAGGTACAGTGTACAGGCTGGAGAGGCAGCTGAGTGGTTTAGAACACTACTACTCTTTCAGTGGACCTTTGTTTGGTTCCCAGCACCCACATGTAGCTCCCAACTACCTACAACTCCAGTATGAGAAAATTGAGCACCCTCCTCTGGACTCTGTGGGCTCCTGACAAACCTTCAAAACACAAAAACTGAGAGTCGCTGCTGTGAAGCAGCAGTGTGATCTAGCAGGAGGAGGGACGCATTGGCAAGCCCTGACAATGTGTCACCCCAGCCCACCCCACCCCATGGAATCAGCCCTTCAACAGGCCTAGTACAAAAGGAAGTTTATTGGCAGGAAGGGACCCAGGGAGTGGAGTAGGGACCTGGAAAGGAGTAGAGGGAGGCAGAGAAAGGGGGACAGAAAGAGAGGCAGAGAGAGAGAGAGAGAGAGAGAGAGAGAGAGAATTAGAGGAAGAGAGAGGAAGACAGAGGGAGAGGGAGAGAGAGAGGGAGAAAGGGAGAGGGAGAGAGGGAGGGAGAGAGGGAGAGAGAGGGGGAGAAAGGGAGAGGGAGAGAAGGAGGGAGAGGGAGAGAGAGAGGGAGAGAGGGAGAGGGAGAACAAGAGTCAAACAGTCCTTATACAGGAGCCATGCACCTACTGGCTGTTGCTAGGTAACTGTTGGGCGGAGCCTAGAGGAATTGCTAACAGTTGTAGCCACTATATAGCATCATCCCTTGGAATTCAAAACTTGCTGTGAATATGAAACTCGGTGAGATGCTCAAGTCCAGGACGCAAAATGGCATAGAGCTTTCGTCTCCTGTTTAAAAAGTCTCATTAGACCTCTTGTAATGCCAAATATGGTGTAGACCTTGTGTAAGTTCTCCTAGAAGGAGATGTCAGGCTGAGACAGGAGAGTTCCCATGAGCTCACAGGCTAGGTAGCCTGTTGTACGAAGCAAACAACAACAACAACAACAACAACTAAGAGAACCTGTCTCAAATAAGGCGGACGTCTGACGTCCTCTGTGTCCCCCTCCACTAGCTGTGGCATGTGCACCCCGTAAGACTCATGGCAGGAATAAATGAGGTTTTGGGTGCGTTTTATTTTTCTTTGTGTGTATAGGGGTTTTCATACGCATGGCCTATTGGTTCTGTGTGGTGTGTGTGTGTACTTGTTTGTGTCTGTGGGGTGGGGCAGAAGTCAGCATTGTTGTCTTTCTTAGATTTCTCTTATTTTTTGAGACAGGGTCTCCCCTGGACCTGAGCTCACTGACTCAGCAGGGCTGGGGGGCCTCTGAGCTTGAGGAATCATTGGCCTCCTTCTCATTGGGTTACACTCATCTCAGCATTCCTGCCTTTTAATGTGTCTGCCGGGGATTGGCCTCAGGTCCTCACGACTGTCTGACAGGCACTTTGCCAGCTGAGCCATCCCCGGACTCTCTTCCTTCCTCCCCCAACATCGTCCAGCATCCCGGCTGTGCCTGCGTTTCCCTTTCCACTTTTGAAGCACACTCGACCCTCTTTCAAGAGCCCTCACTTTCATACTTTTATTTTTTAATTATATAAGTTTACATATGTTTTGTGTGGAAAATGCATATGAAACAAAGGCAAAACAAAGTGGAGAATTCATAGTTGTAGCTCGAGGAAAGAAGCATTAATGATACATAGTCTTTTGGTCCCTTAGGCAAACAAAGCGATGTGAAAACACACTCCTTTCATCTAAACATGGACTCCAATGTAGATGATGGCTGGCCAGCTGCGTTTCCCTTAATGGCTCACCAATGAATTTTTGAGTTCTTAAATATTTTCTTCAATATATTTTTTAGGAACTGCAAACTATTTCACACACACACACACACACACACACACACACACACACTTTCCCCCTTGAAACAAACCTTTTCTGTACAACCTTGGCTGGTTCCATACTAGCCAGAGCCATGGCCTTGAGCCTGAGGAATTCCTAATGTTTCAGCCTCCAGAGTGTAGGACCGCAGGCATGAGCTGCCATTGTCAGTGAATCATAATCTCTTTTACTTTTCCTAGTAGTGTGTACTGAACCTAGAGCCCCATGCAGGCCAGGCATTGCGCATATCCCCAGCCTTCATTATTATTGATAGGTACTCTTCTTTGTTAAGTATCAATAATTATCTATTTAGGACATTTTAAACTATAATGACTTTATCATAAGGTCGTCTCATAAAGTCTCCAGCCTCTGGCAACTTTTTAAAAAACAGCTTTGCAATTATCTCCCAAATATTTTTCCCGTTTGATCTCGAAGACACTCAGATCGGGCCTTCTCTTTGCCAGCATCTGAGCTTTGTAAAGTCCAAGTTCAGGTTATTCGACTTTCCATTTTTCTTACAGTAGAATAAAATTAGAGGGACTTCCAGAAACACTCGTGGCTCTTGGTTTAATGGAAGACACTCTGTGCCTTTCACATGTGGGGACAGATTCTACACCCTCACTGGAATGTCTGATACCTGAGATAGTGCAAGCACTTTCTACGCAGTAGAAATGGTAGTATTTCACAATTGTAGGTGCACACACCTACGTTGAACTTCATGGCTTCTTTCTGTCATACCTCAGTCACAGCATCATTGCTGTTGAACTTGGGGGCCTTTACAAGGCTGGGTTTCTCAAATAGAATACAAGCATCATGATGCCGTGATGGCTGATCTGAAACTAAGACCAAAGCCAAGTGTTTAATAGGTGAGTAGAATATACGGCTAAGACAGGCTGCACAGAGATGGCGGTATCCCAGCAGAGGGAGGTGGTCAGCGTAGGAGTCCATCCTAAAGGGCATACAAGGCAGAGTCTGTGGATTGCTTATGTGTGGAGTTCCCTAGTTAGTATGTTTGGACTGCAGCTGTGTGGAGGTGATTAACAAGGCAGAAACAGAACCTGTGGACAAGAAAGGACTAGATAGCAAGACCTGAGAGGTCACACTAACCAGCCACACCTGACCGCAGAAAGCTTCCTGGGCCAGTGTTCTGCTCTGAGGGCTATCTGTGGCTTCCCACACCCCACCCCTTTGTCTTTTCATTTTTAGAGAAAAAAAAAACCAAAAACATCTGGCTGCATTTTAAATTGATTCATGGATTTATTTCAGCAGCCTGCAGGCCCCAGACTTCCTAGCTATGCATCAGTGTCTGTGCTGGAAGTCAACAGGGGCTGTGTCTGCGCATCTGAGGATGTAATCTGCCCCTGAGTCATTCTTTAAAGTGATTCCCCAAGTTGAATTGTTTAGTGTGAAATAGGATTGTTTGCATTCCATTTACTCTTTCCTGTCTTAATTACAGTGACCTCCAGCTCTGATATGCCAACTGTTGCCTTCTACTATGTCTTGCCAGTAACCCTCCTGTAATAAGGTTAACCTTAAACACTGCATTTCCTCAAGGATGACATAAAAGTCACTCGCTTTAGAGAAAATAAATCCAAGTCCTTAGCGAACGATGCCAGACAGAATTCTAGGAATATGAGAGTCATGTCATCACAGATGCTTTTCCCTCTGACACTGCAAACACTTTTTGGATGCAGCCCTACCTGTAACTCAGAGGCTCGAGGTGCCAGGGCTCTTCCCAGGGACTGTCAGGGCAGTGCCCACACCACGAGGGATGGCATGGAGATTATATTGTCAACCTGATAGCTCCTTGACTTATCTTTTGGGAGGGCGGCAGATTATTTTGAGTCCTTTAATTGATGGGGAAAGACTCACCTTTATTGTGAGTTTGGGACCATTCCCTGGGCAGGGGCCCTGACAGGGTAAAAGACAGAAAGCACATTGAGTGTTGGCAAGCAAGCATCCTTTGCTCTCTGGTTCTGACTGCAAATGCAGTGTGACCAGTTACTTCAAGTTCCTGCTGCCTTGACTCCTCTGCCATGAAAGACTGTCCCTTGAACTGTGAGCTAAACAAACCATTCTTCCTCTCCCATATTAGCCTGAAAACCTTACTTCCCACATGCCAGACACCACCAGCTTGAACAAGGTGATGTTAGTGGAGGTTCGTTCGTTCATTCTGTAGTCCTGCAGGGCAGACATTGCCATATTGTTTAGCACCTCCCTCCACCCTCTGCCTGGAATTCTTGTTTTCTATTTCCTCAAAGCTGGCTCTTTCCTGTGCTTTTGGACAGTGCCTTAAGGGTCACTCCTTTGGGTGGGATTTCAAGGCAGGATGATATTCTGAAACTAGAACCCCACAGGAGCTAGTCACTCAGTACCAGCTTTGCATTGACAATAAGTGATACAGCAACAGTAGAGCACTGCTTAGTGCAAAACTAGCTCCTTCTGATCAACAGATGATTTCCAGCCTGGGTAGAGACCTAGCATCCCATGCTGCCCAAAATACAAATTCATTAATTCAGGAATTAATCCAGTTGGGCCCATCAATCACACCTCAAGAAGTGGAACCACTCCTAGGAAGGCAGGCTCACTTTAAGCTGTGCTAAGGAGCTAGGCGAATAGTCATCCCGCTAATGAGATACCCTGCTTTTCCTTCCCAGCATCCCAAACCCTTACTGCAGCGTTACACAGCGGGCTGCTCTTCAGTCTGCCTGCTTTTCTGAATTACTTCGTCCTCTCTTTCCTACGCGTGTTTTCTCTAACATTTGGGGCTCCCTACCACTTTAGGGTTCGCTCTCTCTTTATCCTCCCTCATCCCTAACATGGCTGCCTTCTGCCTGTGACTGCTCTCCTTGCCTCCTGAGAGGCCTGCCTTTCTTCCTTTCTCTTCTCCACAATCCTCCTCAAGGTAGAGGCTGAGATTACAGCTTGCCCGCCCTGGGGTTTTTCTTTTAAATGCTAATAAAATGGTCCTCTCTGAATACACTTTTTGCTTGACTTTCAAACTTTCTTCACCTTTTGAGATTTTAATTGGTGGAAAACCAAAAACCAAACCAAACCACCACCACCACCACCAACAAAACAACACTACATATCAGTACACCCCCTGGCATCAGTAGTGTGATCATCTTGAGGATAACTAGGAAGGAGAGCAGTTTCTATTAACCCACCCGATTAGTCTGTGGCAGTAATTCCAACCTCTAGGTGTTTTCCCAGTATTCTTTCTTCCTGAGCGTATTCTCTTATAGTTCTCCCCAAAGTGAGAGTCGGCCTGTCCTCATCTGTCAGGAAAGAAAAAATTGTATTGTAGTCTCTTATGTTCAGTGCTTGAGAGCCTCCAAATTAAATTGATGGTAAGTAGATTAGTCAAAGAAAAGACATTTTAGAAATTCAAGTTTCTGTGGAGGTGGAATGGGGTGGGAGTGGAGTCCACAGACAAACCTGACTCTGTAAGATGATTAAGACAGGGACTTTATAAACTTTACAATAAGGGCAAAGGGATGCTGGAGAGAAAAATCTTCCATGGGGAAAGCAAATGAGTTTCTCTACTGGAGACAAATGGACTTTCAGAAGAACAAGTTGTGATAGAAGGTCTGTGGAGATGTTTATGTAAATGAAAGTGGCCTTTCCACCTTCTTCTGGCTACTGTCAACTCCCCTGTAGAGGGATTTCTGTCAGTTTACTCAGTCTCCTTCCTGGAAGGGAAGCTGCCCTGAAGAGGGGATTTATGACAGCCTCATTTCTAGAAGTTTCTGTGCTTAGTCAGATAAGGGAAGGTTCAAAAGGCTTCTTTCTGCATCTAGTGAATCTCACATGCTTTTAGAATCGTCTCTGTACCTACTCCAGGGCTCCAGTCCCCCTTAACACCTAGCACCAGGTACTGTGTCATACCCATAGTAAGTGCTCAGTAAATTTGTTGCACTATGAATAAATGAAGCAGCACTCACTCATAGTGGCCAATAAATCTTTGTGGTTGTTTGTTGCAAGTGGAAGCATATATAAATATGTGGTTGCTGTCATCAATATGAAAATCAAATCAGCATAGTCACAATGCCGGGGAGAGGAAGAACCCCTCAATTTTATGATTTCGGATGTGCCCCTTTTGTTTCATGGGTAAGACCCTCGGTGACATGGGCCTGCTCTGACAGTTTCCCCCTGGCTCACTAGACAAAGACTTTTTCTCCAGAGAGCAGTCCAGAAGTGGCTTACTTAAGTCTCCAAAGCTTGCTATGGCTGCTTGTAGTAAGGACACTAAGAGTGCTGTGGGTGAAACCCTTCCTGTGGAAAGCAGGAGGATTAGAGTGGGGAGTCTCCTCTAGCTTAGGGTGGGGACTTGCCTACTGGGAGGAGACAGAACATTTTCCTGATGGCAGGCGCATGGCCATTACCTCACACTCAATGTGGAACTGCACTAGCTTTCATGATTTTAATCTTTGGATAGTTTTTGTCATCACTCAGCTCAACCACACTTTGTGCATGCTAAATGTGGATGGTACCATCCCATGGGTTGGGGTCCTGGACTGATGGATCAGCATCCACGCCTCTCAGCTTCTGCACTGAGGTCACAGTGTCCTTGCTGCTGTGACTTTCCTGTCATGAAGACAAATTGGTGCCAGCATAGTAGGGTATTCCTGTGATGACCTGACCATGTTTTGGGGAGGACTGTGGAAGGACTTTGGAACTTTGAGCTAGAAGATCCATTGGGATGTTAAGAGCTCTGTGGGGTGTTCTGTAGGAGCTTGAAAGATAATGTTGAGAACAGTGCAGAAGATGGAGGCCTGGCTTGTGAAATTTCGGAGGGAAGATTAAAGACTCTTATCAGGGCCATTGCTAGTTTGATTTAAGATTCTGTGATTTTGGTTAGCTGGGGCTGAAGAAATCAGCTGTGATTAACAAGATACCAGAACTACTAAAGCAAAACCATTGCATCACTGGGACTATTGATGCTGGTTAGCTGGAGCTGGGAAATTGGCGGTGATTGGGAAGACACCAGCATCAATGAGATGAAATCTTCTGAGAAGTGTTTCTGAGAGCACAGAGGCTACATTCCAGAGATAGCCAGGGTCCCTGTCAGCCCTTGCCCTCCTTAAACTGTTTTATCACGGCAACAAAAACAAAAAAAGGCTTTCTGATTGCATTTGCAGTGGCAACACTAGCGGGGTAATGCAAATCAGGGGAGCTGCCTGTGGATTAGGGCAGCTCTCAGACCTCAGAGAAGTTTTCTTTGTACAATGGATGGTGGTCAGCACTGAAACTCAACTTGTCAAAACACAGAAAATAAACATCCGTGGGCTACTCACTACAAAAGGGATGTTTATATCACACACACATACACACACTACCACCACCACCACCACCACCACCACCACCACCACCAGGCTCAGTGGTCGTGAGGAAAAAGAGGTGAAAAGATTTTTAAGCCAGGCATAGGGATACACATGCTTTTAATTCCAGCACTTGGAAAGTAGAGGCAGGTAGATCTCTATCAGCCTGGTCTAGGGGGTGAGTTCCAGGACTGCCAGAGGGAGCCATCTAGTGAGAACCTGTCCCAAAAAAACAAAAAGAAGAAGAGGAGGAGGAGGAGCAAGAAGAGGAGGAGGAACAGAAGGAAGAGGAGGAGGAGGAGGTGGAGAAGAAGAAGAAGAAGAAGAAGAAGAAGAAGAAGAAGAGGAAGAGGAAGAGGAAGAGGAAGAGGAAGAGGAAGAAGAGGAAGAGGAAGAAGGAGAAGAAAAAGAGAAGAAAAGAAG
>JADRCH010000125.1:4630601-4644833 GCA_019843965.1 Rhynchomys soricoides
AAGAAGAGGAAGAGGAAGAAGGAGAAGAAAAAGAGAAGAAAAGAAGAGGAAGAAGGAGAAGAAGAAGAGGAAGAAGAGGAAGAAGAAGAAAAGAAGAAGAGGAAGGAGAAGAAGAAGAGGAAGAGGAAGAAGGAGAAGAAAAAGAGAAGAAAAGAAGAAGATGAAGAATGAGAAGAAGAAGAGGAAGAAGAGGAAGAAGAAGAAGAAAAGAAGAAGAGAAAGGAGAAGGAGAAGGAGGAGGAGGAGGAGGAGAAGGAGAAGAAGAAGAAGAAGAAGAAGAAGAAGAAGAAGAAGAAGAAGAAGAAGAAGAAGAAGAAGAAGAAGAAGAAGAAGAAGAAAGACAAGAAAAAACAAAAAGAAAGATTAAGAACCAGAGCTTGGGAGAACTAGAGCCAAACTATTTTCTAGACCTGACAGGAGCATTGCACTAAGCACTCCCAACTACTATGGCTGACAGCACAAGATCAGGCCCACCGATATTCTGCCACAGAAGGAAAAAGCTCAACAGTCCCCACTCTTAACTGGGGAGCCATAGACAGTAGATTGGTACTAGGAAAGAGGGAATTAGTTTTCTACTAGGGCAAATAGAGTCAATAGGTCCTGGTAGATCAACCACTCTCCACTGAATAGCTCTTGTGGTGGTTTAAATGAAAATGTCTCCCAGAGGCCCTGGCAATTGCATACTTGATCCCCAGTGAATGGCACTGTTTGGTGACACTCTGGAGGCGTGGTCTTACACACTGGAGGGATTACATCACTGGGGGAGGTCTTTGAAGTTTCAAAGCCTCCTGCCATTCTCTATTTACCTATTCTACCTCTTTTTCCTCATGACCACTGAGCCTTGTGATGGTGGTGGTGGTGGTGGTGGTGGTGGTGGTGGTGGTGGCGGCGGTGATGGTGGTGGTGGTGGTGGTGGTGGTGGTGGTGGTGGTGATGGTGGTGGTGGTGGTGATGGTGGTGATGGTGGTGGTGGTGGTGGTGGTGGTGGTGGTGGTGGTGGTGTGTGTGGGGGTGTTGAAGTTGTGAGCTCTCAGACTCTGCTGCCATACCTGCTGTTCCTGTCTCTATGGACCCCAAACCTCAGTAAACATAAGTGTAAGTAAACATTTTTTTCCAATAAGTTGCCTTGGTCATGATATTTTGTCACAGCAATAGAAAAATAACTAACATGGCTCCATACCTGTGAATGCGTGGGAAACACGGTTTTGGGCTCAGTGGTTTGGAAAAAACCAAAACTGAAAAAGAGAGGATATAAAATTGGGAAGGGGTGGGGAGATGGGGGATGTATCAGAATTAGGTAGAGGGGTGAGGGGGTGAGATGACCAAGTACGTTATGTGACATTTTCATAGAGTTATATGCACAATACAAAATGTAACAGTTCAGCCATTTTAAGTGTATGATTAAGAACCTGTATATTTGTAATAGTTTTCAGAATCTCTTGGCTTTCAAAGTGCAAACTCTGTACCTTGCTGGTCATAACTGCCCATTCTCTCCTTCCCAGCCAGCTTTTTTGTATCCCTAGTTTCATTATTTTAGGTTCTTCCTACAGGTGTATTTTAAAAATGTATTTTTATTGATGTGTGTGAGTGTTCTGCCTGCATGTATGTAAGTGCACTGTGTGTATACAGTGCCTGTGGAGGCCAGAAGAGAGCCAGATTCTGTGGAAATAAAGTTGTGGACCACTGTAAGCTACCATGTGGGTGCTAGGAATCAAATCCATCCAGTACTATTAACTTTGGATCTATCTCTCCAGCCTCATAGAGGTGGGTTCTTACAGAATTTGTTAGTTATTCAGCATGTCACCAAGGTTCATTGATGTTGCAGTGCATAGGAGAACTTCCTCCTTTATAAAAAGCAGAGTGACAGCCCAATATATGCACATGCCATGAGCTGTTCTTTCCCTCAGCCATAGAAGGACATGCAGGCGATTGCCACCTTTTGACTGCTGGGCTTGTGATGCTACTAGAAAAACGAGTGTGCAAGAATCTATTCAAGTCTCAGCTTGTCTTCTGAGTATATGCACATTGTTAACTTGTATGGTCATTCTTTTAAATTTTTGATGAGACCATGCACGAAAAAACCATAACCACGATTCTGACACTCCTGTAAAACCTAACTCCCTAATGGGATAGAAAACTATCCTCTATTTCAATTTACTGACATTTGTTATCTGTGGATCTATGGAATTATCTATGTATCTTTACATACCTACTCACTAATCTGTGGTGTCCTGAGGTGAGGTGTATGGCACACAGTAGGCTCTCGGTTATACCCATTCTGTTCCCTGACAGGAGACATATGGGAAGAGGAGCCATTAAGGGATACAGTTGGGGAAGAATAACAAGCTCATAATGAGCAAGAGCTTCTAAGACCTTCAAGAGATGCAGAAAGTACAGGCACATAGCATGAGATACATGTGTGAAGATGTTGATAATGGTGACATCTGTTATCTGGTCCATAGGAATCTTAGGGCTGTTATTTGGCAAATTAACATGTTGCCTAGAAGGTCTGGGGATGCAGGGGAGAATGACTGCTGAAAAGCCTTCATTTCTGGACAAGCAGGTAGGGAGCTGGTTCCCAGCAGATGCCTCAGTTTTTCTTTAATGAGATTTTCAGCCTGGAGATAAAACTGCTGGAGATGGAAGGAAGTGGCTGAGGGTGGAACCTAGCTTGGCTTGTTGGGGGAATGGGTAAGCTCCATTGGAGCCCCAGTATACCATCAATCTCATGCTGCATGATTTGGGGCAGGGTGGGACAAGGGGGGTGTGGTAGTTGGAATAAACATGCCCCCCTGTTAGAATATGCGGGGCACTCCCAGACAGATCATGCCAGCAATAGGTCTCACATGGGAGGCTTTATTGGTAGAGGAGGCCTCTGAGGGGGTGAGAGGAAAGAAGGAGAGAAGAAGGAGGCTGTGGTCGGGGTATGAGTCTTTTATCTGGGCCGTGACACATGTGACTGCATTTGCAAAAGGATGTGTGGTGGGTGCCATGGCAATGGATGCAGGAGTAGTGATTTCACCTAGAGATGGTGTATCTAGTTTTTGGGTCCAGAAGCTAGCTATAAAGAGCTTCTGGCTGTACACGGATGCACCTGATGCTAACTAACATTCCTCTCTTTTTCTTATCGTAAAGAAAGGGGGGAAAGGCAAGGGGTGATGGTGAGATACAATGGGGCATTGGATTTCTTAAACTGCTTCCTGCTGTCTAGGACATCTTCAGTTTGGGGGTGGAGCTGACCCTCACCATCGGGGCTTATTCAATAATCAATCACACTAGGCTCCTCTGCGGGAAGTGACTGGTAATCCTGTAAAAAGAACTGATAAATTGTTTTGTTAGAAATTTTTTGAATTTGTCGTTGGAGGGATGTGGAGACGCAGTTAATGACGCAGGGAGCAAATAGTAAAGCCAGAAAAATGAGAAAAAGAGGTATTAGGAAGGGTAGTATCCATTTCCATGTAAGGTTTTCAAAAACCCAGGAATTAGGGGCCTCACGCTGTTCTCTGTGGTTTTGGATGTCTGACTGTAGCTGCTGGATTTTGTTTCTCACCATTCTGGACTTGTTGATGTAGAAGTTTCATTCTTGGAGAAAAAGACAAAGGCCACCTTCTTTTGCTGTTAGAACATCTAGTCCCTGTCAGTTCTGAAGCACCGCTGCTGCCAGAGAATTGATCTGCCTTTAAGAGCATATTTTGGGTCACTTGTTGAAGATTGTTGTCCAACTGGGAAGAGAACTGATCATATATGGTGAGGGAGGTAACCAGTCCCACCATTCCAGTACCAACACCTATAGTTATTCCCGCAGAGAACAGGAATGGCATGATTTGAACTGCCTTTTTATTATGTTGAGCAGGTATTATGTCTACAACTGGAATTGGTAGAGGCTCTTTTCTGTGGATTACTCCTAATTCAGGGAAAGGAACACCAAAATGCAAACTCCTGACCAGCTGGCAGGTAGATGATGATTTACCTGAGTGCCACAGAGAATTGATATGTTCTGGACTCTAGGGCACTGTGGCAGAGATGAGGTATCAAGGGTTATGGTTCTGTTGCAGTCTAGGGAGCTTAGCGTTCCTACAGAACATGTCCTAGATGCTTTAAAACAGTCTGCCATGCCAAAAAGAGTGATGGAGAAAAGGTATGGGGTCATGGCAACAACAGAATTGGGGCAGCTGATAAAAGGTAAGGTGAGGTTGCTTGGCAGGGTCACTGGAGAAGCTGTAAGTAAAAATTGTGAGTTAGTTCTAGGGGCTACACATAGCCAGCAATCTTTAAAGTAACCAGGTCAAGCGACATTAAGGAGGTCAAGGCCTGAGGCAGAAGATGAAATGACAGGTTAGTACAATTTATGGGGGGGGGGGAGACAAGAGAGTAAGGATGTTGGAGGAGTGTTTGATTACTTTTCCTATTTTTCCGATATCTAGAGGTTGGGCAATTGGGACATATTTTCTCCGGATGTCAATAGTACTGACTGGGGACCTAGATTGGTTTTTATGGTAGAGCTTACCAACAACATCTGTTTCTTACCTGGGATTCCCTGGGTCTTCAATATAGAAGAAGGGGGTTGATAGAAGAAGTGAGGTCATAGACAAAAGAGGAAGAGGTCATGATATTTAGATGAAACAGTGGATATAGGGCAGCAATTTGGATTGGCTCCTAGGACCTGGCTATGGAGTAGTTTCCTGACCCTATTTGGAAAGACTGTTTGTTATCAGTGGGGGGTTTCTTGAACCTCGAATCTCCAGACATAAAGGCTACCCTGGATTGAAGTGAACAACAGGGGGAGGGTGAGGACTGCATATCTAATCCAGTGAGGTCGAGAAAAATGAGTGGGTTCTCATTTTTTTAGAATTGGGGAAAAGGTGGGTAGTCTTAATGTCTTCTGGAGCTTAAGAGAGCAGGGACCTGTTAGAAATGATGTGTAGTAAGAAGAGTAATTTTGAGGTGGAGGAGTGAAAGGTTTGAGGTGAGACAGGTAAGCCCAATGAGAGAGTTCCTTGAGTTTAGCAGCTGTGAGAGTCATGAGAATTACCTTGAAGGGGCCTTGCCATTTAGGAGAGAGAGATGAGGGCCGATGGTCTCGAGGGGACAGAAGAACTTGGCCTCCAATGTTGCCTGGCAGTGGGTAGGGAACAGTATGTGGCCGTGGTAGATGGTGGTCAGCAAAGTTTCATAGGAGAGAGCTGAGGTGGCAGAGTGATGGGGTAAGTAGGTGACCAGGGAGGGGAGAGCATTGGGTGAAAGACTAGGCGTTAGAACTGGACGTCCATACATGAGTTTGAAAGGTGAGATGAGGAGAGGTGGCTTAGCTCATAGCCTAAAAAGAGCCAGAGGTAGGAGTTTTAACCAATCAAGGTGAAGTTCCTCTGACAGTTTGATAAGAGTGGTGCTTAGGGAGAAGTTAGTTCTTTCTACCTTTCCTGAAGACTGGGGGTGATAGGGAATATGAAAATGCCAGGAGATGTCGAGGACTTTAGGCAGAGTTTGAGAAACTTAGGAGGTGAATTCAGGGTCAAAGTCTGACTGGAGGGAGGCTGGGACACCAAATCAGGGAATGATCTCTCAAAGAAGGAGATCAGAGACCCTCTGAGCCTTTTTGTTGGTGGTAGAGAATGCCTTCACCCACCCCAAGGTGTCTACCAAGACCAGGAAGTACTTGGCACATTTGACAGTGGATATGTAGGTAAAGTCAATTTGCCAGTTGGCTCCAGGAAGAGAACCTCTAGCCTGGTGGGTAGAAAAAGGGGTGCTACAATACCTGGAGTTGGAATCTGACATCTGACAGATTTTACAAGAGACAATGATAGATTTTTGTGGGGCATTGATCTGTGACAGGCAGTCTGGCACCCAGTTGAGCATAGGCATAAACTCTGAGCGACCCAGCAGAATTCGCAAGGGACCAGAAATGTTATGCCAATGCTCCCAGGAGGTTTTTGGCTCTGGTCACGGTCATGTACCACCCCACCCCAGGTAGAGGTGTGGCCACACAGCCCCAAGCCATCCCCATGTTAATGAGACACCTAGAGACTTAGCCACACCCATTTCCAGTTACTATCTGCCTCACCTCTCCCAGAGAGACGTGGGTACAATTCCATCCACGCCACTCTCCACATGATGAAAATAAACATCTTAGTATTATGGACTGTCTCTTCGTCTGAACCCATTGTGGGAAGCGAGGGATCTGTCCCTCGATTAAGGAGACACATCTAATCTCTCACCAAAAGCTTCCCAGCGCTCCCAGACCATACACATTCACCCAAGCCTAAGCAGCTAGCTCAGTGCCCCAAGCCACTGAGACCCAGTCCCAGCAGGAACCCCAGCTGTGCCCCGGCTAACCTGTCTGTGGCACCCTGCGGCAACTGTGGTGCCCAGGGCTAGAGAAGCCACGGAGACGGCTGCTGCGCATTTCCCAGCACCCTCCCCCACCCACGGGCAGGGCCCTCAGAGGCTTCCCACATTCCCCCGCCTGCCCATTGGACTGTGTGGGAAGACACACAGCCACTTCCCGTGTGTCTCTTGTCCCATCCAGAGCCGCAGTGCCTGGGACCGACATGTAGAGTTCTTTCGACCTCACCAGGCTTGTCCCACAGATTTTAAGATACTTAAGTCCTCAGGAGTAGGCTGCAGGTGGGTTTTAACAAAATAAGACAATGCTTAGCTGTTAGGATGAAAGAACTGGTGAAGATAGGACAGAGTTTGGTGAGTGTCAGGGGCTGAGAGAAGGAATGTGGGTTGTAGAGTAAGGATATCCTGGGCAGGGTGAGACAAGTCTAGGCCCCTAAAGGCCACAGCTCTAGGTGCCTCTTCGGCTCAGTTGTTTTCCTTGGAGACAATAGACGCATCCATATGGTGGGATCTACAGTGGACAATCCCAATAGTTGTGGAGAGATGGGATGCCTTTAGCATGGCCGTAATTTGGTTGCATTAGTTAATGATCCTCCTTTTTTCGAAAGTAACCTCCGCTCCTTCTAGATAGTCGTGTGGGACAAGAAGATGTGAAAAACATATTTGGAGTCTAAATTAGTATATTGTAATAGGGCCTTCATAAGGTATTCTAAAAATCGAGACAGTTTTTCTTATTTATCCTGGATGATCTCTTGGAGTTTTTCAAAATTTACTGGTTTTATGATAGCTATACAGAGATTGGCCAAGAGACGGGTTGTGAATCAGTCTCTGGCTAGAATATCACTTGGGGAATTATAATTCCATTGAAGATCCTGGTTAGGTACCATCTCTGATCCGATCAGATATGCTGAGTCTGTCTAATGAATCTCATCTGCATGTATCCTAGCCTGCTCCCAAACTCACCTGAGCTCATCAGGGAGTAAACTATTACTGAGGATCATATGTATAGCATGGAAAGTCATTCTATAAGATTGAGTAATATACTGAAATTCTTTAATGAAAACAGAAGAATTGAAGGTACATGATTCCAGCCTTTTTTCTATTTGAGAAAGTTCATTTAGGAGAAAGGAATGTGTACTCTGATTAGATCATCTACCCCAGCAACTTTCCTTAAAGGAAAGACTGATACTGGGTTAGGCTGGGTAGGGGAAGAAGTAGAGGGCTTGATTGTAGATTTAGAGCAAGTGGTAGGAGGGCTGAAAGAAGGTACCAGTGTAGGATGACTGGAGTGGCCTGCAGCTGTCATAGGAGGGGAGACAAGGAGGCTCTGGGGAAGTCTGGTGAGAAGAGGAAGCTGAAGAGTCTGGGGAAGTAGGAGAGGTAGAGGCAGGTTGGTGGTGGTAAGGGGGAAGTTCATTAGCTGGATTGAGAATAGTATAAGTTTCATCTAGTTGAGGTTTCATAGCTAGAAAAAGTTGAGTTGTGGGACAGGAAGAGCAAAGAGAGGGTTTGGAGTGAAGATAGGCAAAATCTTGGACATAGAGAATGTCCTTCCATTTACTGGACTGCTGGCAGTGTGTATGAAGATCCATTAGAGTGGTTGGATCAAAGTTCCGTTATATGGCCACTTGGAGTCGTTTTCTAATGGGTACTGAGGCCAGATCTTATGGAAAAGATGTATAAGTTTGGATGCCTGTAAATCAGCTGCTAATTTCAGAAGTTTGAGATTTTCTTGGAGACATCCCAGTAGGAGCCTGGAGGCACGGTTAAAGACGAGATGCCCATTGGGTGAGAGACATTATCAAAATATTTCTACAGGCATCCTGAAAATAAATTAATAACGACAGATCAATCTTATCATGGTGTCCTGATGGCAGTAGATCAATGAAGTATAGCAGGCAGCCAAGTCTAGGCTTACCAGGTCATCACATGGAATCTAGTGGCTGAGACTTGCAGGCCTAATGCCTGAGCTGTGGGCCCAGGATCTGAGGGGGAACAGTTTAACAGCAGCAGTGGTGCAAAAAAGAAATCAAGAGAGAACTGCTTCTCGGACATCGAGAGGTTGGGAGGGGTTCACCCCATGGTCGAAATCCTAAAATGAGGAGTCAGCTGGAAGGCTGGTCATAGACATCTTGGAGAACTCCATCCCTTAGACCCATAGAGAATGGCTAATACTCTCTTGGTTCAAGGGGTCCTATATGCTGACTGGAATGGGAAGCTTACCAATCTGCTGGTGTTTGCATGGAGTTTCAGCGATCTGGTGCCAGGAAAAGTGAGCCTGTGTAGCTGTCAGACTTGTCTGAATGAGGTTTGGGCCATTCCATGTGGTGACAGGTTCTGCTTGTCCCACAGCAGTGGAGCCGCAAACACACCTGGACTTATGCAATGGAGATCTCGAACCGGTTTTGGCACCAACATTAGAATATGCGAAGCACTCCCAGACAGATCACACCAGTGGCAGGTCTCACATGGGAGGTTTTATTGGTAGAGGCGGCCTCTGAGGAGGTGAGAGGGCAGAAGGAGAGAAGAAGGAGGCTGTGGTCGGGGTATACATCTTTTATCCAGGCTGTGATGCATGTGCAAAGGGATGTGTGTCAGGTGCCATGTCAATGGACGTAGAAGTGGTGCTGTCACCTAGAGATGACATGTTTAGTTGCTGGGTCTGGGAGCTGGCTATAAAGAGTTTCTGGTTGTACACGGGTGCACCTGATATTAACACCCCCATAGGGTCATAGGGAATGGCACCAATCCCTAAGGGAGGCCTGCTTTCATTGGTGGGCTTTGAGGTTTCAGAAGCTCAACCAGGCAGAGTCTCTCTTCTTGCTTTTTGTTGATCCAGATGTAGAACTCTAAGCTCCTTCTCCAGCACCATGTGCCACCATGCTTCCCACCATGACAAAAATGGACTAAACCTCTGAACTTGTTAAGTTAGACTCAATTAAATGTTTTTCATTGTATGAGTCACTATGGTCATGATATCTCTTCACAGCAATGGAAACCCCATATTAGAGCAGGAACAAAGAGATGAAGCTGAATTCCAGAGAGATTCTGTCCACATGGGTTTTGTGATGTCTCCTCTGTCCTGATTCACACAACCAGTGCAGCTACTCCTTCTGTACCCACTTTCCTCCACCACCCAGCTTCCGGTTTTCCACCAGTCCATCCATAGCTGGTGAGGCGTCGCACTCACTGATCGCCTCCTCTCTGCCTGGGGATGTCTGTTCTGGCTATGGGTTTATTCTTTTCACCATCATTTTCTGTGTCTTGGCAGGGAGAGATGATAAATGCTCACAGCCATTCCTCAGCTCCTGATGGATACATTCCCAGAGATGTCCAAAATACCTTACACTTGAATATTCCATCTCTAAGAAAGCAATCTATTGCCTGGTGTCAGGAGTGAAGGGCAAAGCTGTACTGCTAGTAAAATATCATCCAGTCAAATATGAGCAGTGACAGCTGTCCGGGGCATGTCTCTGTTTTCATTAGACTCACTTTGCTGCTGCTTTTGTCAATGGCTTTCCCAAATGTCGGCTCCCCTCCCATCCTTTCACAGAAGACATTTGTTTGCTGCTTGCCATTCTGAGACCAAGCTTTCCAGTTTTTCAGAAACTTGATTAAAAGAATTTATATTTTGTTGTTTTTGCCCTCCCAAACCACCAAGAACCTGTAATAAATTTAGATCATTCATTTCAAACAGGACAACACTATAGATGTCCTATGACAGCCTTCCCCGGAAATACATAGGGATGGATAAAATAGAGAGCCCTGGCCTTGGGTGCTACATGCTCTTTCGTATATTCAGATGGTGACATAGACTGTGAACAGAAGCCTTCATGCAGCCTAGTGTTAACTGAAACCATTGCATCCTTAGGCTTCTCTGAGCTTTAGTTAAGCCTGGGGGGGGGGGTGTTTCCCTCCTCCCACTACTGGCATTGAGTGTTATTTTTGCATTTATGATAAAGAGCAGAAAAAGAAGGGGAGCTTAATGAGGAATAAATAATGAAAATTGGTAAAAAAAAGTCTTTGTTTGTAAGTGTATCCGACCTTATAAACTTACATAATCCACGGATCATTTCCATGGCAGACCGTTTTGGTTCCAAGAAGAGCCATTGTGCTAATGTAGCAGTTGATGGTGGTTTTCACTGGCCCTGCATACTAAACGCCCTTATGAAATCAGCAATGAAATATGGGACCTGAGCACGGCCAATAACCATTTTTAAAAATAATGAAGTACTTTCCCACCTCACTCTTCCGCCAACCCTCGCCCCCACCAAAATCACGAAGAGCTGCATCAGCCTAATGAACTAATTGCCTGAAAATGTTATTAAAAAGAAAAAGAGCTCTGAATTGGTAGCAGGGGATGGGGGGCAGGATCAAATAAAAAATGGGGCTTATATTTTGAAGCCTAAAACATGTTTTTGCACTCGGGGAAATAAGCAAACCTGTGCCATGTCTCACTTCAGCAACTGATGTTTAAACCTTGAAAATTAAGTCACAGACACACTGGGATCTAGAGAAGGGGTGGAGGTGGAGACCTGCTTTGCCAAAGCACTTTGGGCCTAAGTAGCAACACCCTGCTTGGCCACGTTGGAGAACAGGCTGCCAATTGGGCCAAATTATATGATGCTTTTGCAGTGTGCACAAATAGCCCATTACACTTTTCACAGCGTTCCTTCATTAAACCCAGAGAATTGTTTCTTTATGTTTTCCCCATAATAGCTTCTGAAAGGTCAAGAATCGCTTCCTTGACTTTCTGGTGCCCTTGAGGGAGTAATGCTGTTAACCGTTTGTGCCTTTTGCTCCTCAGAGTTGACATTTACTCCAAGGATTCCCATAGGTTGTCTGACCTGACCATTGATGGATTCTACACACACACACACACACACACACACACACACACACACGCATGCACACGCACACGCATGCACACGCACATGCACACATACTCCTCAGGGGTGGGCAGTAGGAGAAAACTGGAGTCCTTGCTGATTGAGATTTTGCTTGAATTGAGTTGATGCTTTACTCTGGGGGCTTTTAGAAGCAATACAGGACTTGGGTTTTGAGGGTCATTGTCCCTGGGTTCAAGTTCAGACCTACTCTTTTTGTTGGTGGATGAGCTGGGGTAAGTCACGGCAGCTCTTGAGGTTTGGCTTCTAGATTCATAAAATGGAAATCATAACATAGCACATTGGCAGATGTTCTCCTAGAAGACAGTGAGCATTAACATGCTGAAGTGGGGCTGGGAAGGAGGCTTTGAGGGGATTGAGGAGACAGTTTAGTCAGTAAAGTGTTACTCATAATGAGACTGGCCATGGTGGGGTGTTCATGATTCTAGCACAGGGGAAGTAGATCCCTAGATCCCTGGAGCTTACTGGCTAGCCAGCAGCCAGGGGGAAATTTGCACCCCTCACCCCCACTGCTGACTTAAATTCAAAGCAGGCAGAAGCAGTCCAGCCTATTACTAGTCCAAGGGCTCATTCTAGCCCTTACTTGGATCTACAAGGAGATAGATGCATCTGTCAAATGTTTTCTATGTGCCAAGGGCTTTTGTATGTTTCACACTGAGTCCCTTCCTGAACCCCCAATTAAGTTAATACAAGAAATGACGAAAGCACGCTTTGCACTAAATACCACCAATTTCAGACAATTGGGACTACATAAAGTTTCAGAGAATTCCTACTTTGTTATTCCAATACGCTAACACTTGAAATTTGGTTTACGTCGTTGTTTTGAACTACACAAATATGTACACGAAATATGTACGTATGTAGATATACACAGATTCGTCCTCTAGCAGGTTTAAAATTACAATCAGTAGCTTCTTACAAGCAAGGCTCCATGTCTAAGGCTTTATTGTTGCCAAAGCTGAGAGATAACATGGAGGAAATATTACAATGCTTAAGATACTAATACTAGTGTTAGAAAGAAATTTGTTTTCAATTTGGCAGCTAATATGATTCCTCTTAGAGTACCCTGGGCCAGGAAAGCATTTATTTTGTATCCCTAAGCTTTATTACTGCCCTAAACTAAGGAAATAAATCTGCCTCCAAACCTCAGGTAACAGCTTACCCTCTCAGCTCACCGCTATCAGCTTCTTTAATAAAACAAAACAAACATTGTGCAGTTTGCTTTTAAAGACTTTTACCTTGGCCTTGGAATCGGATTTGTGTTGAGTCCTTAGTCTGTACCTTCTGTACCTTATTAACTTTATGACCTTGGACAAGTCACAGAATTTCGTGGAGTTTCAGTTTCTTCATCTTTAAAATGAAGGCAATGTCTACCCTGCAGTTGCAAGGAGTGTTAATGCATTTTTAAAAAGCTTCGTGAAATGTTTGCCAATATTTGCTTTTGCATTTTTAATTAGTTTTTATTTTATTGTGGAAGTGATATGAGCTTCTCGTATAATTAAAAAAACTTTTGTGTGTGTATTGTGTATGTGTATATTTAAGCATGCATGCATACCAGTCACAGCACATAGCTGGAGGTCAGAGCACAGCTGTGGGTACCCCATGCCTTCTACCTTGTTTCAGGAAGGGTAATTTCTTTTTCATTTCTGATTACCCTAGGTTAGATGGCTCAAGAGCTTCTGGTGATTTCCCAGTCTACCTCCCGTCTTGACTTAGATGGTGGTATTGCAAATATTTACTTCTACATCTGGCTTTGGGTTCTGGAGATCCGAACTCTGGTTCTCATGCTTGCATAATGAGGGTTTTATCCACCGAGGCATCGTCTGAACCATTTAAAAAATTTTGAGCAGTACAGTGTAATGTTCAGTGGAAAGTAGAAATTTCTTCTCTTAAAGTGCACTGGGTTCTTTCTCATGGTCAGGCTCATGTCACTGAAGGAAGAACATTAAATTCTCCAGACACTTTGCTATGAAAACCATCCTAGAGCTGAGGAGTGGCTTATTGGATAAAAGCACTTGCCATGTAAACTCTGATAAGCTAAGTTCCATCTCTGGATACAGTGGCACCCATCTGTATTCCCATCATCCCTACTGAGAGATGAGAAGAGGAGACAGGGGAATGGACAGGAAGCTGTGGGGTCAGCTAGCCTGAAGTATGCTGTGCAGGGTGGCAGGAACAAGAGAGACCTTGCCTCAAGAAGATGGAAGGCAAAAGCAGATTCTTAGTGTTGTTCTGACCCTCCACATATGTGTTTACACACAGGCACACACCCACACACACCAAACACACACCCCTCCCACCACACACACACACACACACACACCAAGCAACCCCACTATTGTAAACGAAGGCTTGGCAGTAGGTACATACCTAAATCCTCAGCATTTGGGAGGATGAGACAGGAGGATCTGTGAGATTCAGGCCAATCTGAAATACATCGACAATATCCTTCAGCTCTTGCACAGACATTACCTAACAAGTAAGCTAAATGTCCAGATTACTTCATTTCTTTGATAGTTTTAAAGCTTTTCTATTTTTATATAATTTAGATGGGGAAAAATAAAAATCTTCAAATGGAGGTATGGAAGACAGTGACTAGAAATTCACTGTTTCTAATTTAAAAGCAACAGAAAACATTTGATTGCAGGAATTGATTATTTTAAATTTTTATTATCCTGGTAACACATACTTAGGGAAAAGAAACTAGTGGTGGCCAAAGGTCATCATCGTTGCCATTGTCATCATCGTCATCACCATCAGTTATTGTTTTGTTTAGAACTGGGCAACGAACCCATGGCTGTGCACATCCTAAGCAAGGTTTCTACGTTAGAACTGTGTCTCCAGATTGAATAATTCTGATGTCTTCACTTTTCTTTAGCCACTGGATTTGAAAATGTTTTAGCCTAAAAGCATGGTTCAATTCCTTTCAAGACATAGCACTCGTTTTGTTCTGGTGTGCTTGGTGCTCCATCCTTATAGC